>JAIPRM010005077.1:0-21341 GCA_025469315.1 Stegophylla sp. TES_Ste_2020 | reverse complement strand
ATTTTGAAAATTCAATATTTTCGGTTATTATACTACATACCTACTAATTCACCTACATAGTCAAGTTATGTGTTGCGGCCTAGTGGTAATGGAACCGGCCTAGTGCGCGACAGCACCAGGCTCGATTGCAGCCCGGCACTCCGAATTTTTACATTTTTTTTTCTTATATTATTAACTTCCTTCGTTCAGAATCGTTTTACTGAAGAAATGATTTATCGTTTCTTTAAAATTCAATACACCCGTCAAGAGAATCCCACCCGTCGTGCGAAGGGCTGCAAACGAGTTGTGTCCCTTATTTATTTATTATCTATGGTCGTCATTTGACGGTAAAAAGGTATCTTGAAAGAAACCTCTCTTTTATTAGTTAAGCTAGAGAGCCTATATAATGAGAGAGTGGATAACTAGCTAACTCATTTTGATTGGTTAATGTGTTATCACTAACTAATGGACCGCCATTTTCTGTCCAGAGCACTTAATCATAATATATCATACACCTATCTATTAATAGACATACATTCATAAATATAAAATATTTATCACAAGCTTATCAATTTATTTGGTGGTAGTGCAATATCGATATCAACAAGTTTGGACAGAAAATGGCGGTCCATGTAACAGTGATAACAGTAGATGGCCACTCTCTTATTATATAGGCTCTCCAAGTTAAGCGACTTATTTACATTTTACTGTTTTTTCTGATTTGTTACCATTCTCATCAATACAGAATACATGGAATCTGTTTTCTTATCACATCACATAATGCAAATAAATCGCTGCAAGACCGAAAATTTATATAGGTCTAGCACGAACTAAGATCTTAGTTCGAGAGGTCTAGTATAGGTATGACGTATCCTTAGATCATATACTAGTATATTATCTAAGGACGTATCCATGTATCTATGTGATACTACCACAGATCAAGTATAGATAATATCGGGAGAGTGGGAGTTCTCCAACTACTGATAACAGCCAATTTTTCTCTGACAGTCAAAGTGACCAACCTTTGAAAATAAAATACTAAAATAGTCAATATTATATTTATTAATCATATACCTATTTAATTTTTTTTCTACATCCTGGTTTGAAGCTTAGGTTCCGACTGACTATTCATCATAATATAATATTACATTTTAACAAATTAAGTTAAAAATAATAAACTAACAGCAATATTAGTATATATAGTTATAATATTATAAATCTGTCATTATTATTTTCTAACAATAAATTTACTTAAAGCATTAACATATAAACTTTTTTATTGTATTTTTCCAATTACAGTTAATAGTCAAGTAGTACTTAATATATTTAACAGTTTAGTGAGGTACTTCAAAAATTTAAGTACCTTTCCCTTTCAATGTATATTATACATATATAGAAAACTAGTATATTATGGTGAAAGTTACTCAAAATTGAAAATATGTAGGTTAATAATATGCAGTAAGCAATTTTCTATAATTATTGTAGTTTCAAGTCAAAATTCCCCTATCATCAATGTTCAAAAAAACTAAGTTGGTATCGAGAAAATTTAAGGTGAAATAGTGTTATCCCATTAATATAAGTTGTTAAGTTCTATTATATTATATTTATATATTATGAGAACAAGTTGTTCTGTTTTACCATCTTAGACCATATCATGGGATTGTAGGAAAATAAAACCAAATAAAAAATGTAAAAGTCATACATTAGCAGCACATTGATAAGAAAATTAAATGATTCTCCTATGTATATAGCTGTAGGTAACATTTTCCAGAGTAGGTAGGCCTTAAAAAGTTATACATTAATGCATCACACATTAAATATCTTAATATGGTATATCAAATGGTTTTGACTCAAATTGTTGATTAGTATAGTACAATGTACTATAAGTACACACTAAACACATAGACATTCTTATGTCCATCATTGGTTGGGATCGACCAATATCAGAGGTATTAGTGTTTTTTCAAAACTAATACTCGAATCAATACATTTCGAAAAAAATAAAAAATTGTAAATACTAACGTTAACTTGATATAAATGTTATAACACAAAAGTCAACAGCACATAACATTTCCCCCAAGGTATATTCATAAATCATATTCAAACTGTCATTATTAGTTTTTACTATACCACCATTTAGTTGATAGTTATTACATTAATATTTTTAACATTTCAGTACACCCTCCCATTCAGAAACAGAAATGAATGGAAATTTTTAAGTTATCATATATTCATAAACTATCTTTTAAAAATAAAATATTTATATAGTGTGTTCACACCAAGAGCTAACACTAAATAATTTAGCTGGATGACTTGTATTGAAATTTAATCTAATCCTACTTGTGTCAATTATGTATATAGAAAAATAGTTTAAATATATATATATATATATATAAATAACTTTTTAGTCACATAGTCTTAATAAGCTCAACAATTTACATTTAAATAAAATATGAATATAATTTTAATAAATCATTTTAACTATGATCTAATTTTCTATACCTAGATACTGAAACTTTTATAACAAAATGGATAAAAACGAGAGCTTGTACAAAATATTCAAATATTTAAACTAAAAATAATAAATGTAATGAAATTAAAAGTAGCAAAAATGTGTTTTTTTTTATTTTCAATTTATAGTGCAGGTTTGAGGTAGTCAATTTCAATTTTACAGTAAAAAATTATACTATGTACCCATTCCCTTAACAATAAAATTTTTATTACACACTATAGTACAAAAAAATACTAATTACCTATCAAATTTCTAAATTTAAATTCACAGCAATAATACAATAGTATAGTTAATTTTATTAATAGATTTTTCTTAATTTTATACAATATAGTCTTGAATGATAGCAATAAAAGGTATTATTATTTATTACATTAATCATGGAGAATATGTGAATATTTTAGATGCATTTAAAAATTTATAATGTAATATATAGATTCAAAATTTTAAGTACTCAATAAATAGTTTATGGGAAAATCTGGCAGATTATTTAAGATCTATTAAAACCAAAGAATGTATATTATCATTGTATTATGTAGATCTAATCTATTAAATTATTTTTACATAGCTTTAGAAGTACAGTAGTCTTGCTGATCCGGTCATCACTAGTCATCCGGACAACTTTTATTTCATACTTAGTATTTTACAAATACATAAATATTATATAAAAATGATTTATGTCAATGTTGATTATGTATTGATCTACTTTGAGGTGAATATTAAGATAGATAAAGGAGTTATTATTATTATTTTTTTTGGAAAAATATTTATTAGCTAGTTGAAAAAAAAAGTCATTTAGTTTAATCTAGTCCGGTCCCATCTATTTCGGATAAGTGAGAATCTACTGTAAATTCTTAACTGCAAAATATAAAATGACTGGTTTCAAGTTTGTGAGCTGTTCAGTTAATATTTTAATTTAAAACCTTGGTTAAATAGTCAAGCCAACAAAGAAAATATCATTTTTTTTTCTCGAATCCTGGGTAAACACAGAATGTCCCACATAAAGCTTTACAGGCTCTTAATGCTAAAATATTTATACAAGTGCAAATCTAATTATAGGTACTCATAGATATCCAAGATAGCTATATGTATCTATGGGTTACTTGATTTTCAAATGTTCTTGGTTCTGCACATGCGCAGTAAATTTTATATTTTTTCAAATGGAAACTCCTATTTTTAGACCATATTTGATAGACATTTTAAGTAATTTATGTCCTTTTCAGTATGGTTATAAATTAAAAACTTAATATGCTACACGCAATTTTAAATTTGTAGTATTTTATTTATTGAGATCTGTATTTTATTTTTAAACTGAAAAACGGAACAGTGCATTTTTTCAGCATTATTAATTTCTTGACATTACAGAGAACAAATTTCAAATCACTTTATACACATTCAGTTTTTAAATGAAGACTCTATTAAAAAGGACAAAGTTTACTTAGAAAAATAGAGGCCTTTTTAAATATTATGCTAAAAATAGGGGGTTCTATTTGAAAAAAATAAAAGTTGTGTTGCACATGTGAAGAACCGTAACCATCCAAAAATACCAACATGGATGTCTATAAGTGCCTACAATTAAAATTTTGCTTTTATAAATATTTTTGGTAGTAGGAGCCTGTAAAGATTTACTTAGGACACCCTAAATATGATACAATATCTTGCTATCATGCCTGCTTATTAATAAGCAAGTTTTAATTATATTTTTGAATTATTTTCACAATTTTTATAAAAACAATTTCAGGTTATTACTAATTGTTATCTTTAAATGTTGATGTTAAAATGGTTCATGATGTAGGTTTCTATATTTTGCAAGTAAAAAGTACATACGATATACAAATAACAAAATATATCCTTGGAACCATTTAAACATAGCCATGTAAACATATTGAAAGTAATACTACCAATCAACATGAAAATATTATAATACATATTTTCCAAATTCTTAAAACTCTAGGTTAATGTAATATATATAAAATATACAAATACATTTTTGTTGACTGAAAATGTATTACCAATGCTTCCAAAACTAAGTCTAAATGTGTCATTAGTCATTACCATAATTATTAATAACTAAATGATTGAAAAATAAAGCAAATAAAATTGTGATAAATTGTTTATCACATCAATTATATATATGCAAAAGATATATATGAACAAAAATTAAGACAATATGACAAATCATAATATAATGATTGTATAGAAATTAAATGTTCATACGATTTATGCATTTAAATATAACAACAAAACATACAATATTAAAATTGATCTTGTGTTGTACTATTATTCATTTTATAGTGTAGTTTGAAAAAAAAAAAATAATACTGGTAAATAAAAGTAAAAACCATGGCAACAATCCTATTAAACATGAAATAGTAGGCTATTACTTTTACAGAATAGTTTATATTCTAATTATTAATATATAAATAAATATTATAATAACATAAAAAAATTAATAATAATAATAAAAAAAAAAAAATAAAAAAAATAAAACATTGTTCCTAAGTCCATTTTATTTTAATCAATGGCAACATTGGAAGACTTAAAAAAGACATATAAATAAAAATTAACAGATGAACACGAAAATAAAAAATAATTTTTTAGTAAAGTTATCAGAATTAAAACTTTATTTTCTTTGTACTATAAAAATAATAAATAGGCAATGTGTTTGCCTAATTGTGGAGGAGTTTTAAATCCAGACTATAATAATTGTTATAATCTACATATTTTTTAACTTAAAAAAAAAAAAAGAACATTAACTTGTAATTTTATTATATGTACATATATATATATATATATATAAAAATAAATGTATAGATATATACAGTACATATATACTGTATACAAAATATACAAATATATACATATAGACACATGCATATACAATATACATACATACAAATATACGTTTGTGTTGTTCGTCCTCTGTTTGTGGCACTCCCAATATCTTACAGATACGTCGACTCGCCTAGAACCACCGGAAACACAATCACATTTGCATCTACGCCATCAGGTGTATTGTGTTCAAGCGACAGGTTTACGAAAGCCTAAGGGAGAGAATAAAGCTGCCTTCACCAATTATTATTCTAAAAAAATTACTACACAAAAGTAATTAAGGACAACTGTTTTACTACAACATTAATATAAGAATGAAAATATAATTTTATCAAATATGTAATTATAAAGAACATGTTTATTTTAAAAATTAAGAGTATGTACAAGGAAAAATAATAGATACTTAAAAAAATTACAAACAAGCAATAATTTGTTCATATGTACATACTATTTTTCTTTCGAAGCCTAATGAAAATAGGGAGTTAAAGCGATAGCCAATATCAGAAATATTTCAATTGAATAATAAATATTTTTCACTAATCCCAGATTTCATATAAATATAATAATATGCTCTTTATGTGTTATTTAAATCACTGACCAGATTCCCATCCATCTTCTTCACATCCAGTATCATCTTCTTCAGCTGTTGTACAACTACTTGATTCACTTTCAGAAAGTGTTTCGCTAACAACAGGTTCAGAAACATCAGCACGTTCAAATAATAATCTAACATGAAAGTCTGCACTGAAAAGTTTGTTTTGTTTATCTTTATGGCCGTCCAAGTCCCATTTGTTCATGGTTAAAGTCAACAGGCGATTATCACTTCCATCAACATTACCAACAGAATTTGTACTAAATACACACATGGAAAAAAAAAAAAGAAAAAAATGATATAAGTAATTAAACATTGAATTTTTTATCCATAACTATAAGGATTCAAGTGAACTTCAAGTAGGGCTTACAACTACTTTTTTGATTTTTGAAAATTTGTTTATTTTATCCTAATTAATTTTATATTGTTTGTCTTAGATATTTCAATGTCTTAGATAACTACAGTAAACTAAATCAACATTTACTGTGAATGAAATTTTAATATATTTTAATATACCTAGTATACCTATTTTAATATACCTTTTTATATTTTAATATACCTAGATTCACAGACATTGATTTTAACCTAATTTTACTATAATTTACACTACTATCCTAAGTTCAAATTAAACAAACATAATAAAATGTATAAACTGAAATGGATATGATTATAGTTTCCTATTAAGTACATTATATAAAATTAAGATTTGCAGAGTAGAATTGCTATGAACAAAACTATACATTTTACCATGGTATAATTTGGAAAAATTAAAAAATTCATTTTCTTTTCATTGGAATATTTGTCTTGGTGGTCATAATATTATGCAATGTAATGAAAACAGCTGTGACCATCAGCGCGAACTCGCTGATAAATTGCTGACATACCTTATTCATTATATCATGCATTTTACAATAAACATAAATAATATATTTATACCAACAAAAGTTTTGTTGTTTTTCATTATTAGGAATAAAAAAAATTATAGAAAATTAGGATTCTAAAAATAATATTTTAGATGATTATTTATTGTAACCTGTTCTCAAAAAAATAAAAGTGTGTCTTAACCATCAACTATATTTCAAACCTATTATTTATGTGTTTTATCAATTTTATGAAATAAATTAATTTTATCACTTATTTTAGATTCTGAAAGAAGTGAAAAAGCTAAGCATTTTTACAATGCTTATTGTATAAAAAGGAATTGTCTAAAAGTCTTGATCAATAACTTTGAAACCAGATTTGCATCTAGTTGATACATCTAGAGAGGTCATTTGAACTTCCCAATTCTTCAATTATTTTTGAGGGAAAAACTACCCAAAATATGAAAAAAAAAAAAAGACTGAGGAAACCATCATTTTTTGATCCAAACTTTAAAAAATATTTAAACATAGATAAGACAATAATACGAGAAACATTTTAGCATAAGAAAATTTCGAATACATGTAAAACTTTCTTTTGGACATTTTTTTCTGATTAAATTACTTTTTCCTTTCTTTTATTTATTAGATAAAAGTAAAGTAAAGCAAAGATAAGCAAATTATAGAAAAAAAAGCCAGATATACTTTGCACCACGGGTATTCTTCACTTTTCAAGATACTCTTGGTTGATGTGTTAAAAATGACTATCATTAATGTTCTTTTATACTATCAATTTTCTTAATTTAGAATTGTATTATCAAAGAAATGATTTATCGTTTCTTTAAAATTTTACACACCCACCAAAAGTATCTGACCTAAGGAGCGAAGAATTCCTGTGATGCCAAGTACCAAGTCCGGCTTTCTCGTCTATAATTTATTTATCTTTGCTTTACTTTACTTGTCTTTGCTATACAGAATTGCTAAAAAATGCTAAAGAAATTTCTATGGGTGGCCCTCATCTTATAATTTATTTAATGTTATAAAACGTTTTTAAAAATATATAAATAAAAACTTACCGTAATTTATTATTAGGAAATCGAAGATTATTTGTATCATCCATACTATTTGTACGAGCTGTTTTTTCATGTTGGCCACAATTTCTATGTTCTTTGTTACCATTCTCAGTAACAGCAGGTTCACAAACGAAAAATGTATTAAACCAGAAATGAAATAGTTTTTCCTGAAACATAAATTTTAAAAAATAAATAAAAATAAAGAGGGTGGTCTAAAAAGTTTCCGACCTCAACTAGAAAATGGGAACACTCGTAAATAAAAACTAGGGAATTTTTTTGTTAATCTGCTGACAGTTACCAGAATTTCAGCCATTTTGGTGGCACACTTGTTATGTTACAGTTGTTTGAGAGAGTTGATGCGAGTGTTTTTGTGAAAATAAAAAGAATTGAGTTCCAAGCTGTCATTAAATATTTATTTTTAAAAAGCAATACCCCTACGCAAATCAAAGATGAACTGGATTCGGTATATGTGGACTCAGCACCATCTTTTACCACAGTGATATTGTGGGCAGCTGAATTGAAACGTGGCTGTAAGAGCTTGGGAGAAGATGAATATTTGGGACGTCAAAAAACTGTAACTACCAACAAAAAAAATCGCCAACATTCACCAAATGGTGTAAACGTCTGTGAAATTAATGTGAAAGAGATAACAGAGGTTTTGAATATGTCAAAAGAATGTATTTGTCAAAAATTAACTCAACATTTAGGCATCAGAGAGCTGTCTGCACGTTGAGTGCTACAATTGCTCACGTTAGACCAATTACAGATTCAAATGAACATTCCCAACACTCTGTTGGCGCAATAATTCTGAGTTTTGGTGCTCATTAATTACTGTAGATGAAACTTGGATACACCATTAAACGTCCAAAACAAAAATACAGTCAAAACAGCAAAGGTGGAACCGGTTCCAAAAAAAGCAAAAACTGTTTTTTTAGCTAGAAAAGTGATGGCGATTGTTTTTTGGGATAGTCATATGTTATTTTAATCAATTATCTTCAAAACGGAAAAATTATTACAGGAGCATACTATGCATATCATTACTTGATAAGCTAAAGGTAGAATTTGTGGAAAAACAGCCACATTTACAGAAAAAGAAAATTCTGTTTCATCAAAAAAATACCATTTTACACCACAGCGGTTGCCATGACAAAAATTCACAAATTACGGTTAGAACTGCTTGACCATCCGCATACCAGACTTAGCCCCAAGTGACTTCTTTTAGTTTACTCATCTAAAAATTACACATGGAGGACTGAGATTATAAAAGAAGCAATCACCTTCATGAACAACTATTTTGCAGAGAAAAGCGTTGAGTACAGAGATGGAAGCATCGCTGGGAGAAGTGTGTCGAATGAGTTATAAGTCAAATATGTTGAAAGATAAAAAAATAAAAAATAAATGTTTTATATGTTTGTTAGGTCAGAAACTTATTGGGCCACCCTCGTACATTATTTATTATACAACTAATTTTTAGATTCTGAACGGAGTGAAGAAGCTTATGCTTTTCCAATGATGTTTATTTTAATTTTTTTTTTCTCTATCTGGAAACACTTTTACATATAGAAATATACTACTCCAAAAGTTTTAATCAGTATATCTAAATAACCGGAATCATACCCAAATGGTACTTTTGAGAAATCATTTTCCCAACTTCTTAATATTTTATCCAAAAACAGGAAGTCTGTCGAAAAATTGACAAAATATGCAATTACCGGCATTTCGATAAAATTAAAAATTACTTTTTGTCATAACTTCTATAATAATGAAGCTAGGGACTTGAAACTTTCACCAACTACTAAAAATAGTTACGAGAACATTTCATAAAAGTCAAAATGATTTGATCAATTTTGAGTTAAGTACAGTATTTTAAAAATTTCCGAAATTTCTCATTTTTGGTTAGTTTTTATTCAATAAAATTTTTGATTTTTGATAAAAGATTTGAAAATTTAATATGATCTCACTGACATATGTGTAATTGACCTGGAAAAATCTCGAAAATCGTTAATAGACTTTTTTGTAATACCCATTTGAAATTAGAATTACGACGAAATTTGTTAGTTTTTCCATTTTAGGTAAAACTAACTTTAACGTACATAAAAGAAAATTGTCCTGACCAACTGATTTGAAATTTGGTGCCTAAATAGAGAATTTCATTGCAAACATTTTGGTGTAATAAAATTTCTTACGGACAAATAATTAATCATTTTACAAGGGTTTGATTGAAAAAAATTGGAGAAAATACAGACAAATATTATGAAATATTTATAGATTATAAACACTTGGTCAAGCGATGTAGTGTGGCACAATGGTAACCAGGCCGGCCTATCACACAACAGTGCTGGGTTCAATTCAATCCCCGGAAATCCAAATTTTTCACATTTCTTTTTTAACCGTGACTGACTAAATGTGCCACGATAAACATTTGTAAAATAATGTTACATTGCATAAATGTTGATGATTTATGATTATTAGAGCCGCTTTATTTTATTATGATGCTTATATTTTATTGTAATTTGAAATTATTTATGGAGTATTTATTAGGTGTATGTGAGTAAATGAAAATCAATTTTCGTTTTTCGTAAATGTTGTATGTAACAAAAAATAATTAATAATTCATGATATATGTTCATTTCTTCAAAACTGATAATTATTATTGTGTATTAGTTGAAGCTCCGTTCAGAATCATTTTATTGAAGAAATGGTTTATCATTTCTTTAAAATTCAATACACCCGTCAAGAGTATCCCACTCGACGTGTGAAGAACATACTTTTTTTTTTCAAGTCTTACCTTTTTCTTCATTTTATGTTTATTGTAACATTCAACTTTTACATCACCAAGGACTTGAGTCATTTGTGTTAAACTGATTGTCACACCAGAAGCAGTACGCCGTATATCCTGAACATCAGACGAATAAACTTTTCTGATTTTTGAACTATCTCCATTAATCCATTCTGATATTACTAAACGGATACCTAGAATTGTATTTTAATTTTTATTAAAATATTTATATTTTATAACATAATTATTCCAATTAATAATTAAAAAATAAATACTAACATGTTTGTCCTGAATTAAAAATATTAGGCACCGGATCTAATTTAATTTCTTTTACAGTCAATACTACTGGCTTGTAATTTAAATTTTCTCTTATTAACAAAGCATAATAGTTGACATACCGTCTTTGACTGGGAATAGTAACACCCTATAAATATTATAATAAATAAAAATAATTAAATTTAACAATATAGGTAGGTACCAATTTAAATAATAATTTTTATTAACTAAATGGACAAATACTAGGGATGGATCCAACATTATTTTTTTTGAACTCAAACTACTATATTTTCTTGAATGGTTCAAACACCTATCTGAATGTTATTCGAACAATTTGCAAATTAAACAATAAATTAAAATATAAATATATATATATATATATATATATATAAGTTTAAAAGTTATATGTTTGAATATAAAAACTTTTAAATCATCATTTTAAAAACAAATAAAATGTTAAAAATAATGAAGTAAATAAGCAGATTAATTGAGTAAAAAGACCAAATAAATATATTTACTATTCAAACTGTTTGAGTTCGAACTTACTTTTTTTTGAACATTGAACTCTTTGAATTTCTCAAAGTTCAATGTGTTCGAGGGTTTAATAAGTTTCAGAAACTATCCTTAATAAATACAATCCAATAAATATTGAATTAAGTATACTTAAAATAAATTGATCAAAAATATAAACTCTAAACTTACAAAAATATGAACATTAAATGTATAATGCATTATTAATTTATATTAATAATATACGTCTATCATTTTACTACTTTTTCTCCCAAATATTCTTATTTTATTTTTTACATTAAAATTAAAAATTACCTTTTCATCGAACGTTCGTTTTTGTCCATAGTAATTTAAAGCATCTTCAGCATTTGAGAATTGCCCAATATGTATCAAATAGCAACATATCATTACACCAGTTCGGCCCTAAAAATAAAAATGTTACAATGCTAATTTATAAATGCCATAGACAATCATTATTCAATACAATACATATACAGTGTGAATTAAGATAGAGATAACACATAATTTTACAGTCATATAATCTCAGAAAGGAGAGCAACAACATAAAATATACTTTTTGTGAAAATTTAAAATTTTTAACTCTTTCACCACACATGAAACTAGTATGCAATAATACTTGCAATTTCTGAGATCCTCACTTTGACATGGTATTTAGATTGACAATTATGGTCTTTCAAGAAAAAATTAATAGATGTCAACAGGCTGAATCATCTTTAAAATAGGTATTTCGTGACTGAACACACTATATGATTACATCAATTTTTTTATATTTTACCTTGCCAGCTTTACAATGTACTGCCGCAACGTTTCTATGGTCTTTAAGAAGCCAATCATGAACATCTTCACAAAAAGGTCTAATTACCTCAATACTAGGTGGGTTGTGATCTTGAAATGGGTAGGTTGCAACACGTTGGTGAAATTTTTGAGTGTCATATGACCTCTCAGAACAACTAAAAACAAAAATAAACAATAATTGAAAAATTAAGTAAATAAAAAAAACTAATAAAATATACATACAGATTATATATTTTGTAATGATTAGGGTGTTTCTGATCAAGAAGTCTGCTTACATCATCTATATGATTTCGATACACTACACCTTCTAAATTTTCTGCTGGAAATCCCATTGCTATTACATTTTTTAGAATATCTAATCAAATTAATCAAGGAAAACAAAGGAATTCAAAAATGAAATAATAAAATTATGCTAAAAATATTAGAGCTTATTTAACATATGCACACAAAATATAAAATAATTCACCATAAAGAAAAAAAATACAACCCATTAGTAATATATGGAAAAACATATACCCAACATTTAAAATTTTTTATGAGTACTAGTGTCAGAATAAAATAGAACAGAATTTTAGTAATTAAATATCCCAGAAAATTCTCAAATTTATTAGAAAACATAAATTAAATAAAAATAAAGGTACAAACTATAATTAGGTACCCAATGCCATTAATTATAATTAGATTGTTTATATAAGGCTCCATTATAGCGTAGTTTGTATACTAAATATTAACAAACCAAATATTTGTAAAAGTAAAAAAAAATTAGTATCCTTTACAATCAATAGAATGATTACAATAACTTGATTTTTATTTTATACACAAATCTATATCCTAAGTACTACATACGATACCTCTTAATAATTATATTTGTAATATAATTGATCAATTAACAATTTAAAGGATACAAGTCAAATCAAGGTTGAACCCATCTTCAGTGTAACGTTTCCTTTGTTTGCTGACCAATTTTTTAATTGGATTAGTCATTTTGATGTTAGGAATGGCCATTCTGGTGCGGATTGTAGAGCTATGCACCAGACCATTCAATTGTTCGACCATGGCCCTGTAGTTTGTGATTAGTTGTGTGCATCGTACGTACTAGACTGTAAATAAATAGCAAAGCTTTGAAAGTTTAAACATAAAAGAAAAATTAAGTAAGCACATTCCACATTTCTACGCTACTATTGACGAGATAGTCTTACCTTATAGTCAAGAGTAAGAATGAAGATGTATCAGTATTACGTTATATTTGTGACCGATAAGATGACCATAATGGCTGTTTATGTGAATGATTAAAGGGTGATAATTTATGGCTGGACACTCCAGAGATGAAAAGGGACAATACAACAGAAGAGGGGAAAAAGAAAATGAAATGAAAAATACAACTTATAACATTTTTTCCATTAAAAAAAAAAGAAACAAAGAACTGGAAAGCTTACACCGTAACAGTTTGATCAATTGTACAACACAAATACCGTACAATGTGACCAACAAAAGTCATGGAACGTAAACAAATCAAAAAATTAAATCATTCATTATATTCATTCTCCCAACAATAGAAGAAAATAATCTTAGATCGTAGACGTCAAATCTACTTGTGATACATCATTTCTTTATGTTGTTATATTATGATCTAAGAAAATAAATAATGATGTTACATGTGTGTATATCTGTCTTAATTCTTAAATCATAATTATTATAATTTAAATGTACTATACAATACACGTTTATTTTTATAAATCATTGTCTATATTCTTTACTTCTATATTAAGTTTATTTTTATTTTCTAATTCCTTTAAACCATTTTTACAGGTTTTTGACTGTAAAGACTAAGATCTTAATGTATAATGTGTATAATTATCATAGTTAATATATCTACCCTTTCAGCTAAAAATCATATCTTCCCTACAAAAGTGATAAAAGGCAAATTACATTTTACCTATAAATTTAACTCAAGTGAGCATTTTATTTTGGATTTACATTGTAATATATTCTATTCATAATTATGCATAGAATTGATATGCACTTCGAGTTTTTCTAAATTATCCCTTTCTCGCAGAAAATGGAGACATAATATATTTTGTTATAATGTGTTTCATAAGCTAATAACCAATATATCCACAAATTTTGATTAATAATATCTTTAATACGTCCAATTTCTTGGAGATAGCTTATTTAACTTTCTAGCTAATAACATTATAATGAATATAATTGATTCAATGAAACAAATATGAAATAATAAAATTCGTTAATTATTTTATAATAAAAGTTGATTTTTAATGATTTGTATTCCCCACTATACACTTTTTTTTTTTTACATAGGAACATTATTAAAAAGCCATACATATTTCGCACCATGGGTATTCTTCGCTCTTCATGTGAGATTTAATGGATGTACAAAATTAAAATAAAGAGATTAATAATTTTTCCGATAAAACGATTCAGAGTGGTACTTCAGTTTATATAAGACAATTTTACTTCAAACTTATAAAAATTAATATTATTTAAACAGCCAGTTTTATATCCCACTGTTAACTGAGAATAGAACATTTTTCATATTATTTGTCATCTACACATATTTAAATTTTTTTTTCTTATATTATCAAATTCCTTGACAATTTACTTTAAATTTAAGGGGCCTATGAAAAGATAATGTTATTAAAAAATTATGTTATCTCAATAAGGTCTTATCAGCTATTGCCTATTCTCTAAATTGATTATTCGAGTATTCGTGAATCGTGTATATTCGTCGACTACATGAGTCGTAAATCATAACGATTGAGGAATATTCGCTGAATAAACGAGTCGTGTGGGACAGGCTTAAGAAGTATTAGGTATTTAATATATTTACTAAAAAAACATCGTATTACATACCATCGTATTCAGAATTGAAAAATACATAGGATAACGAAAAAACATTACCTATCAAACCTCTTAATATTTTGGGTGTAAATAAGAAATTTATTATAAAATAGGTAATTTGTCCGTACTTCCTCCGATTTTTTTTTTCAATCAAATACTTGTAAAATGATTAATTCTTTGTCCATAAGAAATTTTATTGCACCAAAATATTCGCAATGAAATTCTCTATCTAGGCAACAAGTTTCAAAACAATCGGTCGAACCAATTTTCTTTTATGTACATTAAAGTGAGTAATTTTAGGTAAAACTAACGAATTTCGTCAAAATTCTAATTTCAAACAGTTATAAAGAAAAAAGTTGACATACGATTTTTAAGATTTTTAAAGTGTTCTGCGATCACTTTTAGAAGTTATTGAAAGTTTCACATCCCTAGCTGCATAATTTTTGAAGTTTTGTTAAAAAGCAATGTTCAATTTTACGAAAATTCCAGTAATAGCATATTATGGTGTTTTTTGTGAATTTTTCGACAGATTTTCCTCATTTTTGGAAAAATCATTGAGAAAATGGAAAAATGACCTTTCAAAAGTACAATCTGGGTGTGATTTGGGATCTATAAAGTTACTAATCGAAACTTTTGTACAAGTATTTCTATCTGAAAGTGTTTCCAGAAGAAGAAGAAAAATAAAAAATAAGCTTCTTCACATCGCTTAGAATCTAAAATTTAAAAAAATAAACATCATTGTAAAATCATAAGCTTCTTCGCTCCGATTAGAATCTAAAATGAAAAAGAAAAACGTGTGTACATTGCACCTTGGGATGTTCTTCGCACCTCGGGAGATATATTCTCTGCGTGTGTTGATTTGTAAAGAAACGATAAATAATTTCTTCAATTAAATGATTCTGAGCGGAGTTTCAACTTATTCACAATTATTATATGTATATACATATATAATTATCAATTTTGAAGCATTAAATTTATATGTTGAACTGAAAATTATTTAGTTACATACAACATTTACGAAAAACAAAAATGTATTTTCTCATTCACTGAAAACAAAATGAAGCAGAGCTTCATTTAGTATACAATAGTCATAATTTTCAATATATTTAACGTTTGTTATTTAATAACAATAAGCCAAGCCATGTGCAATTCCTAATTCGTGTCAATGATCAAATTTTAATAAAAAGTTACTTAATGATAAATACTAGTATCGCCAAGTAGTCAAAATTCGACCAGAATAACAAAATTCATTTTTGTGTAATTGTACACTGATCTTACATATTATACTGATATACATGCATGAAACTTAAATGTTGAACTAAAAATAATTTTGTTATATACCTACGTCATTAACGAAAAACGAAAATTGATTTTCCATAAATAATTTCAAATTACAATAAAGTATAAATGCCATAATAAAATAAATTAAAGAGGCTCTAATTATTGTAAATCATTATTAATTTGTTGTAATATAATTTGTACTAATGTTTATCGTGTCACTTCGTGTTAGGTCAGTCACGATTGAAAAAAGTGTAAATAGTTATTTTTTATTGGGTAAGATTTGAACACGGTACCGTAGTATCCGAGAAATACGGCTTATCTATTAGACTACAAACACAGCGATGAAAAACGCTGAAATAGTAGGTATTTAATATAATCATCGAAAATATCGAAGTATGGAATAATTAGAAAACTATTGATCCACGCGAATTTTAGTTCACACCATCGTACTCAATCGAAAAATACATAATATTATAAAACATTATCAAACTTCATGATTGTTTTTGAGTAATGGCATTTTGAAAATCAGTATTTTCAGTGTTACATGATTATTATGTAGTCAAAGTAACAGTGGGCTATGAATCATAGATAAGTAACTAATGCTATGATGGTGCGTTCGATGCCCCGTTAATAACGTAATCCTTAGCTTGCAAGTTTAAGGGTACGAACAGATGACCGGCATTCGCCGGCCGGTTTCTTTTCATACCTATTGACTTAGATTATTTTTATTTAATATAACAATTGAAAATACAGAATTTCCAAAATAAAATAAAATAATTAGAAAACTATTGATGCACGTGGATTTTAATTCACCTCATCGTATTCAGCGTCGAAAAATACTTAAGATGACGATAAAACATTATTAACTTTTCTACATGTCAAATAGAAATATTTCATAAAATTTGTCTGTACTTTCTTCGATTTTTTTTCAATCAAACTCATGCGAAATGTTTAATTCTATCTGTAAGAAATTTTATTGCACCAAAATATTCGCGATTAATTACTCTATCTAGGTACCAAGTTTCAAAAAAATCAGTTCAACCAATTTTATGTATGTTAAAGTGTATAATTTTAGGTAAAACTTACGAATTTTGTCAAAATTCTAACTTTAAACGGTTATAGAGAAAAAAATTGACTTACAGTTATCGAGATTTTTTCAGGTCAATTACACATATATGTCGATGAGATTACATTAAATCTTCAAATCTAAATAAAAAGAATCAAATATTTTATTAGATTAAAATCAATAAAAACCAAGAAATTTCAGAAATTTTTATGAAATGTTTTCGTGACTATATTTAGCAGTTGGTTAAAGTTTCAAGTTTCTAGTTGCATTATTTTTGATGTTATATTAAAAAGTAATTTTCAATTCTACAAAAATTCCGGTAATTACATATTTTATCATTTTTTCGACAGATTTTCCACATTTTTGAAAAAAAGAATTAAGAAATTTGAAAAGTTACCTCTTAAAAACACCATTTGTCTGTGATTTCGGATCTATAGAGTTACCGATCGTAATTTTTGGACAAGTATTTCTATATGAAAAATTGTTTGCAGAAAGAGAAAAAATAAAAATAAATAAAGTATAGACAAGAAAGCCAGACATACTTCGTATCACGGATATTTTTCGCTCTTCGGGTCAGATAGTCTTGAAGGGTGTGTATAATTTTAAAGAAACGATAAATCATTTCCTGAAAAAGACGATTCTGAGCGAAAGAAGTTAATAATAATATAAAGAACAATAAAATTATAGTCACCATTATAGTCGTTATTTTCAACACACTCGCCAAGAGTATCTGACCCGAATAGCGAAAGTATGTTTTTCTTGTCCATACTTTACTTTATTTTACTAGTATTTATTTTATTCTTTGCTTTACTTTTTTTTTATCTAATAAATAATAGAAAAAAAAAAATTAAATGAGAAAAAGTGTTTCTCATATTACTGTCTATGTTTAAATTTTCATAAAGTTCGGATCAGAAAATGATGGTTTTCTTGTCTTTTTTTTCGAATTTTTGGTAGTTTTTTCTAAAAAAAAAATTGAAGAATTGACAAATTCAAAAAAATAACCTCCCGAAAGAACCAACTAGAGGCAAATCCGGTTTCAAAAAGTTACTGATCAAGACTTGGATAAGATAGATCTAAACTAGTGTTCACAGAAAAAAAAATAATAATAAACATCATTGTTAAAACATTAGCTTCTTCAATTCGTTCAGAATCATTTATGTAATAATCAAATTCACAAAAGCAGTCCCCAAACATTGCGCAGCGATTTTCAGACAAAACGGGTTCAACGGTAGGTAATTTGTATAAATAAGAAGAAAAGAGGAAAATTTAGGGAAATATTTGAAGAACAATGTAAATCAAATGCTTGAATAATGTTAATATCAATGCATCTTTTGAGCCGGTTTTTTTTTCGTAGTAAAAAAGCAAATTTTATATTGTTGTATTTTTGAGCTTGACGTTTTTTTAGTTTTTAAAAGTATTTTTTGGGGATTATATTAAATTCTAAAAATATTATTTTATAAATCGATGCGTTAAACATATTGTGTGTTCATCATTACTGCCTTTATGGCCAATAAGTCTAAATTAATTTGAAGGAAAATGGACGATTAGGATATTATTATAAATGTTAGTCAAATCAAATCATAAATGTTTGATATAGAATTTAATATTAGATAAATAGTGACTTAAAATGTCCCCTCCGTATATTCATTATGTAGGTTTTTATTTCAGTAAAGTTACCTTTACTCGGTTTAAATTCACTAAATCGTTAATTGTTATCGTACGATAAGAAAAAACGATTCCGATATATTGAGCATAATATTCTGGATGTCCCGGTTACAGTACTCAAATAGCCAGTGTTAGTCGAATAGTCTGGTAGTGCTGAACTACTCGATGACCAGTAGTAGTACAACGAACAGCATCATGGCCACAATGTCTTCAACTGCCAGCTCGGACACCATGTCCGAAATATCGGATTCGGGTACAGGAACATCGGGCAGGAGTTACAGCGACAGCCGAGAAGAAATGCACCAGTTAGCTCTCTCGGTGGGACTAGAATCGGCTGATGATTTGGCCAAGGAACGATTCAAAGTGGATAGAAAAAAACTTGAGGCCATGCTGCACTGTAAGTGAAATTTTATAAACGAATTACCTATATACTCGTAAGTGTGGGGATGCATTTTATTGATTTTTAGGGAAACGCAAACAATAATGGTTTGGAGACAGCGTGTTTAGTAAATCTTAAAAACGGTTATCATCTATGACGTCAGTGTTTCGTGAGTACTCAGGGGCGTGTAATATTGGGTATAATGAGGCTCGTGTGAGAAGTGAAAAAGGGACCCCTCTACCTTTAAATATAATAAGTACATTATAATAAATGATAAGTAATATAATACTGTACACATACGTAATATTTTCCAAAGTAAAAATTAATATAATTTTCGATATTATAATCGTAGGCAGTTTGACCATTGGCAGAAAATCGTAATGTGAAACGATCTTTTTACTGTTAACCATGTACGATTTGAAGTTATAATATTGCACATGCTGCATGCAAATAAAAAAAAAATAATAAAATAAAATATAAATTATAATATTTGGTACACCACTGATTAGATACCTATATCTAAATTGATATTCTATTATAACAAACTGGGGAGAAACCCACATGTATGATAACAATTTGTAGGTAATATGATAAATAATATGGAATTACTTTCTCTAAATTTCGTTAATAATATCGTTATTTAAGATAATAATTGTAATACAGGCGTTCATCAGTTAGTGTTCCCAACCATTAGGTTGGCGGACCACCAATTTTGTACAATATATTTTGAGGCCCACTTACTAGATATACAGAAAAATTTAATCCCACAAATTTAAACAGATATATATATATATATATATATATATGCGTGTGTGTGTGTGTTTCGGAAAATGTAGAACATCGGGCATTATATAACTACCCAATTCCGATTGGCCATTGGACAATTATTGTAGGCAAAATTATACTTTGGCCCTTGCTATTTTTAGCTTAACCCGTGCTTTTCTATAATTGTTCAGTCTAGCTTAGGCCATATGAATCGCGAATAAAAACAAATGATAATTTATTTTGCAAAATTTTTTGTTAAATTTATAAACATAAAATCGGTTGAAAGCAGTTCACCGGGTGTTTTTGGTCGACTCTACATTTTGCTCCACAAATCAAAACCTCGGCTTGTAGTGCAACGTAGGGACATTTAGGTGAAGGGCTATAATATTCCGGAACGTAATTTTCGGAACCGTAAATATTCGAAATCTAAAATTCAAAAAAGTATAGACGAGAAAGCCGGATTTCGCACCATGGATATTCTTCACATCTCGCGTCAGATACTCTTAGTGGGTGTGTAGAATTTTAAAGAAATGATATATCATTTCTTCAATAAGACGATTCCGAACGAAGAAAGTTAATAGTATCAAAAAAAAAAAAAAAATCCGGATTACCGGGTTAGAATCGACTCCCAGAACTGTTGCGTCATAATGGTATCCTTGTTCCAATGCACTACACTAACATATTAAACATTCTATTGAAATAGTAGGTATTTTATATTATAACCGAAAATAATAAATTTTCACAATAGAATAAAATAATTAGAAAACTATTGATGCACGTAGATTTTATTTTGCACCATCGTATTCAGCGTCGAAAAATATATAAGATGGCGAAAAACATTACCTACATTTTAGTGTGTTCGTTAACTAGAAATATATTATAAAATTAATCTGTAATTTCTCCGATTTTAGTTTCTGAATGAAGTGAAGAAGCTAGTGTTTTTACAATGATGTTTATTTATTTTTTGTTTTTTGTTTACAACTTTTCGTATAGAAATACTTATCCAAAAGTTTCGATCAATAACTTTTTGAAACCGGATTTGCCTCTAGATTGTACTTTAAAGATGTCATTTTTTGAATTTCTCAATTCTTCAACTCCTTTCA
>JAIPRM010005076.1:0-15575 GCA_025469315.1 Stegophylla sp. TES_Ste_2020 | reverse complement strand
TAGAAATACTTGTCCAAAAGTTTCGATCAATAACTTTTTGAAACCGGATTTGCCTCTAGATTGTACTTTAGAGAGGTCATTTTTTGAATTTCTCAATTCTTCAATTTTTTTTTTAGAAAAAACTACCAAAAATTTGACAAAAACGACTCGGAAACCATCATTTTTTGGTCCGAATTTTATGAAAATTTAAACATAGATTGAAAATCCTATAAAAAAGATTTTGCCGCAAGATAATTTTGAAAATTTGAAAAAAAAATTTGGACATTTTTCGAAAAAAAAATTTTTTATTTCTTATATTATTATTAACTTCCTTCGTTCAGAATCGTTTTACTGAAGAAATGATTTATTGTTTCTTTAAAATTTAATACGCCCGTCAAGAGAACACCACTTGTCGTGCAAAGTACACCCATTGTGCGAAGTATGTCCGGCTTTTTTTTCTTTTTTACCCACGCCTATATTGTATTATTATACATTGATTTTTTATATTTTAATAATTATCTCTAATTTATTATAGTATTATTTATTCATTTATGATTTTACTCTTATTTTAGGCTGAAGCTTTCTTGAAAAGACAGTTAGAATTAAAATTAATACATATCAATTTTGAAAAAGTGATGTATCCTAAAGATTTATGGCATTATGTGTATTCACCAACATATTTACTTCGTTTATTTAGTAAGTATCAGGATAGATAATTATTTTATTCTTAAACTTATAACTTGTTATTATTTACAATTTTAGAAATTATTCATTTGTAAATTATTACAGGGCTATGTATGTTGTGAGTAAACATACATATGGTTTCTCAAAATTTTTAATTATTAATAGCACTGTGGGTAAATGTCTGTATCTAAAGGGTGTCCCTAGCACATTTGTAAAATGCAATAATTTATTCTATTAATAATGTAATATTTTTATTTTTTACTACAGTATTGTGCTACAGTAATTATGTAAAAAAAATTTTTTTATGGACCTAAATTTGAAATGTTTTATTAAAATTTTAGAAAAAAATAAAAATAATCGTTTTGTAGAACCAGACTTTATTATAATTGATATATTATGATTATTTGTTTTTCAGTCAAAATTCCAGAAATTTTAACAGCTAGTTTGCATATGTACAATGACAAACAAATAGCTCTCATTATTCTTATTATGGAAGATTTGTTGAAGTAAGTATTGTTTTCTAAAAATTTAGAAATTTTATATTTCAATTTATTTACATCTTAATTTTATTTGAATATTTTGCAATGATAAAATACTCTTACTTAATAATGATTTAAATGAAATTATAAATTAAAATAATTATTGTACCTAAATTATTAAAATTATAAGAATATGTTTAATTTTTTTAAATGTGCACAAATATTTAGTGTAAAATACTTTGAAAATATATGTTATTACAATGTAAAATTGTTATAACCTATGTTAACATTTTTGTTTTTTAGGTTTGCTGAAAGCAGATATGATGAATATTTTACAGATGAAGATTATATAGGAATTGAATGAATAATGATAATGAGTTTGTTCATTTGTACTTGATACACTAAACTTATGATTTTTGAAATTAAAACTTATCAAAATAATTACAATCTAACTGATAATATTTCAGGTTTTTATATTTATCTTTCATATTTTTATTTAATTTTATTATTCAATACATTTGATAATTATTCATTTGTATATTTATATATTTTATTATATTATTAATTTTTGAACACAACTATCTTCGCCCTATATTGGTCACTCATAAAAGCATAACTTGTTTAGTTGCATACATTCATTATGACAGTTTTTTTTTTTTAATATGAATTTTGACTCAAATATGTTCATTTTTTATTGATGTTTATTTGTATGATAAAAATAACTTATAAATTTATCTACATTTTATAAAACAAAGAAATTTTTTTTTTATTATTATTATTTTAATTGAAATTTAAAACTACTAAACAGTTGTGCGACCAATGGAGGGTTAAAGAAGGTGTGCAAAATAATATCTACATCATAAATTATTATTATTTATTTCATGTTAGCTTTTAAAAATGTAAATTATGAATTATTTTATTATAAATAAAAAAAAGCTGATTATGAGCTAGTACTCTTCCACTCACCGATTCAATTATATTTGTTTACATTGTAAATATGTGAAATATAGTGTAATTGTATGATTTAAATTGTGTATTCACATTTTTCTCCTCATGTTCAATATGAAATACAAGTGTAATAAACTTACAACAGATATTCTATTTATAATAATATTGTATTGCAAATTATAATTGTTTTGGAAAAATTCTAAATTTGCTTTGTTTTTCATTGAATACTGAGGAAATGAATTTTTTATGCTTTATAATTGTTAGATTTTTAACCAGATCTTTTTCCTTTTATTTAATTTACTGAGTTAACTATTTTTATGCTATTGAAAGAAATTCTTTTGTATAAACTGATGTTTTCAAGTTGCAAACATATATTAGTGTAATTCAAATATGTTTAAATAGGTAACTTATGGTTATTATCAAAATGTTTTATTGTTGAAAAAGTAAATTATTTTGCTGTGATTACAAGCATTGAAAACAACATTTTACAAGGAATTTAAAAACAGAATAATTTCTGTCAATTTAATTATTTGTAAAAATTAGACATTTTGCTTTGTTTTGAAGTTTCAAAATCTTATTTATAATTATTTAAAATTATCATTCACCACTCCTCCTGTGAAAAAAAAGAACTTATATTCTACTTTCAACTAAATTTAATATATTAGTATATAAGCTTTTATCATTACAGTGTATAAAATAATATTATATCAGTATACTCGGTGTCATGTTTAATTATTGATCATTTTTGTAAAGACACTAATATTATGAGGTTTTCCGATTAGGTTTCTTGGGCTATGCTCTTTCAATTTTGACTTGCAATGAAGTACTTAAAAATACTAGTGTGGACTTATTTATTTGTGTAAACAACAGTCATTAGCGCACGAGAATCGGTGATAAGACCTCGAGTAGATTAATGGTAGAGCAAGTGAGAGGTCTGGGTTCGATCTTCGATCTGCCAGCAAAATTGAAAAATTTGCTGGTTTTCATATTACTAACACTTGTTATATTATCGCATGATGTACTGTCAAATGTTAAGTTTATTACACAAATAAAATAATAAAACGCCATGTAACAAGCTTTCCATTCTGTACATTATTTTAGCAAATTACTCAATATTCTCACTTTTTACAATGAAAACATCAAATTTATTCATTATTGTAAAAATATAAAACTTTATTTCAAGAATTTTCTACCTGCAGAATAAAATTTTGAGAAAAAATAAATCCTATAAATATTACATTACTATTGGATAACTATGATGATTGACATAAATACTACTATAGATAGGCAAGATCTACAAAGATCTATGTGTATATATATATATATATATAGATCTTAATAAGTAGTAATTAAATTAAAAAAAGATAACTTTTATTGTGTTATAGTCAAATTTTAGGGAATTTTTTCAAATTTTGAGAAAACAATTAAGAATTTCGAAAAATAACCTTTCAAAAGTACTATTTAGAGGCGAATTGTGATTCAAAAAATTGCTGGTTGAAACTTGAACAAATATTTTAAAATGAACAACTGTTTGCAGAAAAAAAATAATAAACATCATCTACTCAAAATCTATATAACCAGATAGCGAGTGCAAATGATAAGTTTCTACTTTCTACACATTATTTATTTTGGAATCTAATTACTATTAGTGAAAATCTAGTTTACTATATATTATATTACCATTTTCACTCAAATTGTACCTTTGTAGTTTTTTATGCTTTGAAAAGCTGTGGGGAATTTTTTTTTTTTAATATATTCTTAGAAATACTACCCAGAATCTAGATCAGAGGTTCCCAAAGTGGTCTATATCGACCCTCCAGGGCCTACTCAGCCCTGCAAGGAGTCTACATTAGCGAAAAAAAATTGGAGATGCAAGATATGTAAATAGAGGTCTATGAGATTTATTGACAACAGTACAAAATTTTTCGAATCGCTATAATAAGAAGGATAAAATACATTATCGATAATAACTTAAGGGTATTTTAATGGTGGCACGTGTATCCGTAAAATGTTTCCATAAATCTTGAGTTAATTTTAAGTATGTTCATATAATGACGGTTGTAAAATCTTCTTACCTATTATGTACATAAAAATTGATAAGACATTAATATGAGAAATATTTTGGTGTAAGAAAATGTCGAAAAAAAAATATTGGAAATATTATTCTAAAACTTTTTCTCGTCATTTTTTCCCTCTGGCTAAGTTCAAAATAATTTTCTTTGTAATATTAATAAACTTTATAATTTTTAAATAAAATTGTCTTGTATAAACCAAAGCTCCACTCAGAATCGTTTCATTGAAGAAATTATTTATTGTTTCTTTAAAATTTAACCCAACCACCAAATCCTACTCGAGGAGCGAAAAATATCCATGGCAATTGTTTAGAAATATGTCGTGCTTTTTTCTATAGTTGATACACCTTGGGGCTTGGATCTTAGTTTCCAATCTTTACATCTCGATCTCATTCTTGATTCTGTAACATTATCTAAATTTTAGATCATGATGTAAGAGTACTAAGAGTAATGATCTAAGATCTATAAATAATTCTAAATTATGTTTATCATGGAACATTATTCTGTGATTTTATCACGGTCCCCGGGGCCATTCTGATAAGAGTTTTGAGGTTATTATTTTACAAATGTCAGCCAGTTACTTTAACGGCTACTTCATAATCATGACTTCAACGAATTAACGTCATAAAATACAAGCGGTAAACTCGATTTCATAGTTTTATACTCGTTTGTCGTTGAACAGTACTGTTCGTACGGACTGCAGTTCCGTTTTGCTTCTATGCATACTGTTTATTAGGTAGTTCATAGTTTTCGTTATGTTGTAGCCAATTTTTAAATACTTCAACGGCACTATGTTTTCAATGAAACATATAAAATTTTTCTTGTGCATTTTATGCATAAGTAATTCTTTCGGTACAAAACTCCAGCTTCCCAGCGTGCTATTACCAGTGTTCGACACGTATACTGTAAATTATGATATAGAAGTTTCGAACGACGGTTGTTATAAATGGTAAGTGTTTTGAAATTAATGGTGTCTGTAGCCCGATGTGCGACATTTAATACTTATCGGCGCGTTTTCTAGGTCAATATTTAGAGGAGATAATATCATAAAACTCGTTCCATTCGACGTGAATCCAACGTTTGGATGTTCAGGCAAAGTTTCTGTGTCTTCACTGACAAATGAGAAAGTAAGAAAAATAGCAATCATAGTTGCAGAAGATGTCCATACTGGCGAAACAATACGTTGCGATGTAATTATCGATTCCATAGCATCGTTACAAATCGTGACTAAAACTAGAGAGTTATTTGTTGGAGATCCTCCTGAACTTTTTGAAGTATCTGCATTCGACATTCAAGGTATTTATTAATTCTTGGTAGTTATTTACTTTTAGGCAGATGGGTTTATATTTTTAAGATGATAATTTTAATACACTACCTACTTACCTACTGTTAAAAAAAAAAAAAAATATTTCATTATTATTGAGTTAGTGTGACTGTGCCATAGTAGTTTTTAGTTTGATTATTACACCTACATTTATTTGAATGATTTAAAATAATAGGTAGGTACTACAAAATAAATATATCATATTATAATTATTTTATTGATGAAAAAAGTCACACTTGTAAGTTATACAATGTAATAGTAGGTAGTTATTCCATCCTACAAATGATACCTCTGGTGTTCATGTTTGTAAATGCTTTTATTTATTGAACACAAAATATGATTTATTGTTTAATATTTGATTTATCTGTGTTTTATAGGAAACCAATTTACAACATTGGATAGTGTAGAATTTCAATGGTCTTCAAAAGTTCTCAGAGGTCCAGAAAATATGGTTGTAAAGTTCATATCGTTTAAAGATTCTCCTTATAAAACTCCACCAGAACTTTATGAGGTAGATCAGAAAAACAAACAAGGTCATATGGTTCTTATTGAAGGAGTAAAAACTGGAGCAGCATCCGTATGTTGATTAAAATTTAATGGTAACAGATAGGATTTTAATGACATAAAACACTTGCAAAAATTACCTAAAAAATTCAAAAATGTTCTAAAAAATATTAACTTATTAAATATGTTTTTGAGGTAAGATTAAGTTATTTTAGAAACAGTAAAAACAAGTTCCAAACAATTTTTATTTACTAAAAACTATTGAAAAAATATTACTTTGTGAAATGTAAAATTTTATGAAAAAAAAAAAACAAATAAAAGTAAGTTGAAATGTACAAAATTATCATACTTGAATAAACAAAAAAATAAATTAAAATTATGTATCCTTAATTTTTATGTTGTAAAAAATGTGTAGAGTTTTACTAACATTGCATAGTACTTATAGAAAGTAATATAAGTCATCAGAATCATATCTTTAGTAATGACATCATGCAATTGTTAATTTTTCCATGTAAAAATTTCAGGTTTTTGTAAAATTATGTTCGTCTGATGAGCCAATCACACAAGTTGAATTAACAGTCGTTGCAAATTTAAGACTTGAACCATCTCATGTTGTCATCCTACCTGGTGATCTTATCCAAATAGACATTTTCCATGTAACTAATCTTATGTAGAGAATGATTACCTGTAAATATTTTGTAAAAATAAATAATTATTGATTACAATATTTTATTAGATGCAAAATGAAAAATTAGTCAAGATTGATCTGCCTTCCAATCAGTATTCAATAGAAACCGATCCGTCAACATATTCTGGCTTATTACAGACTGAAAATGATTCTGGCCTCTTTCGAGGTCTTAATCCTGGTCAAGTTATGCTGAATTTAATAGATAACTATGCTGAGTCAATAAATGATACTATTTCTAAATCAATTAGTAGTTTTATTAGTATCTCTGAAGCAAATTATTTATTAATTGTTGTTAAACCAAACAATCAACACCATTTGATTATTAATAATTTATATGAATTGGAAGTTCACCTACTTAGCAAGTAAAGTATTTAATATTAGTAAATTTTACTGTATTGTTTTGGTTATTTTACATTATTTTTTTCTTTTAGACATAATCAGTCAATTAATATTGGACCAAATGTAAAAGTTTTGATGCATTTACCTGAAGAGTATTTTAAAGTAATAAGTACATCAAAAAATGGAACATATGCCGTAGTCCAACCAATTAAATTAGGATCACCAAAAGTCGAAGCATCAATTGTAGAACCATATCGTGATTCCAGATCTACGACTAGAACTACACTATCTATTTATTCAAAAGTAAAAGTTTTGCCGGATGATGTTTTTTTCCCCTGGCACAGCAAACAAAATAGCGGGTAATCTTTCATCTTAACTATATATGTTAAAGTATATATTGTATTCAGCAAACAGTAAAAAAATCAAACAGTATATATTAATTTTTGTTGGTGATGATAAAACCATGCTTACAGCACATATACTGTTCACTGTGTAGAAACATTACATCTAAAATTATTTTTATATATTAAAAAATTTAATTAATCAAATTTTTTATAAAAAATATGCTTTACTTTTCCTCTAAAGTCTTCCTCTTAAATCTTTTTATCTCCTAGCCATTGGGTCAATAATATGAATTCAATTATCTTGTTTTCAGAAATAATATTTTCTTTCAGCATATGCAGTTAATTCTGATTAAAAAAAAGACCTTAAAAATCATTCAGATAATAATAGTTGAAATAAGTATTCTCACAAAAACATATTTTTATTAGATAGTATTTTAATTTATGTGTAAAAAATAAAGTTGAAAACTTAAAATTAACCATGAAATTGAGTGTTTCATATTAAAATATTGTTAATAATTATGTGTATCTTTTGATTTCAGATTACAATTTGCATTAGAAGCTACTGGGGGAGATCAAAAATACACCTGGAAAAGTAATGACATTAGTGTAAGTTCTGTATCATCTACTGGACTTGTCGCAGCTCAAGGATTAGGGAAAACATTTGTATCAGCTGCCATGACTAGAGATCCATTAAATCAAGATGGTGCTAATATTTTTGTCGTGATACCAGATGATTTGAAAATAATAGCTCAGCCCGTTGAACAAGAAGTAGGCAAACCTATTATTTTATATTTGCAATTATTAGTGAAACTACCTGATGGAGGAGAAAAAAGTATTACAGCTTGTAACCATAATCAATTTAAAATTGAAATTGAAGATTCTCAGTTTACATTAAAAAATTTTAACACTGGGCCTCACCTGAACAAATCTTGTACTGCATTTTCTTTAAGTTCTGAGTCGGTTGCTTCTACCAAAGTAACAGTATCTTTTCAAACAAGTAATACTATAATAAAAGCTACAGTTATTGTAAGTACATATAAGAAATTAGTTCCATTACGCCCAGAATCAAAACGCACAGTTTTAGCACCAGGTTGCTCAACTACGTTGTTGTTCTATGGTGGACCCCAACCTTGGCTGGGGCATAGTGTTGGTTATGAAGTAGAATTTGAAACTAATGAAAATATTGTAACATATAAAGAACTTCCTGTAATTCATGATGTTGATGGACACAAAACTTATGCATACTCAATTATTTGTGAAACTTTGGGGTCGACTCGGGCTAACCTAACTATTAAGAGTATTCCAGTCATTAATCGATTTGAATCAGAAATTATATCACAAACGTCAGTAGAAGTATTATGTGCATCACCAAAGTTTGTAAAAGTATTTGTTGCTGACACTGAAGAAGACTGTCCGATTTCTAAGTCTTCTAATAATATTTTTGCTTATATTCATGAAAAATTATTTGTTCGAGTTAATGTGATTGATGAAGACGGCAATATTTTTGACAATGCGACAATGATACATACAAGCTGGGTTATAACCAATTCCGATCTGGTAAAGGTTGTCAATCCACTTGATTTGAATGAAATAACTGAATATGGATTTTCATTTCCCAGCTATCACTATAGTATTTTAGAGCCTTTAAGTATAGAAGGCACTACTGACGCTGTTTTTCAGTTAATAAGGTACAAGAAACCATTTGATGTTCCAAGTAGTTCACATTCACGATTTGGTTCTTTTTTAACATCTAATGATGAAGTGTTGGAAATATTTCCAACAGTTAAACATTCTGTAACACTCCTTTTATTTGATAATCCTCGCATAACACATGAAGACATTTTGGTTATTTATAATCCAGAAATTACAAAATCAATTTATAGTCATCAAGGAAGTGGTTACTTCAAAATAAGTTTGAGTACACAGAAAGTTGCCAGAGTAGCTCATAATGGCGGAAGACAGATTGATATAACTCCATTGGCTCCAGGAAATGTAGTAGTAAGCATTAAAGATCTCTGTGTGAAATCGAAGCCAGTGGAAGTGACATTTAAAGTAAGAGACATATATCGCATGGAATTATCAACTAACTCTTTTGTTGAAATTGGACATACAATAAAAGCTATTGTAAAAGTCTACGATTCTGAAGGTCATTCCCTTCCTATTCAACAAGGCGTAGTAAATATCCAACCAGTAGTCGAAATAAACTCTATGTTGACAGTAAAACCTGAACCAAGGAAACCTGAGCAAATATATGAAACAGAATTTTCAATTTTAGGTTCTTCATTAGGTAAAACAAATTTGTACTTTATTGCCAATACATTTTCTACAAAAGAAATTCGCACACTTACTTCTTCTATTCAAGTTTATTCTCAACTTCGATTGTTTCCTAAAAATTTAACATTAGCTGTTAGTTCAAGTTATCAGCTTACCGTCTCTGGTGGACCACATTTAGAATGTGTATTTGAGTTTAGTTCCGATGATGAACAAATTGTAAAAGTTACAAACGAAGGAATCGCCAATGCTTTAAAGATAGGTACTGTTCAAATAACTGGCATGGCTGTAGGTATTGGCGCGGCAAGCGGTTTGAAAGTTGTTTATTCTAAAGACACGACTACAATAAAAGTAATTAAATTAAATAACATTAAAATTGAAGTGCCATTATTAAAATTGAAAGTTGGAGAAGTAATGCCAGCTTGGGTTCGTGGTGTACCTGATGCTTTAAGCCCAATTATAATTGGTACGATTCAACCTTCACTAATATTTCATTGGACCACATCTTCTGCTGGAATTGTTCAAATTTATGACATTTTAGAAAATACTGGAATATTGGTAAATATTCATCTGTAAAATTATAAATAATGCAATACTATTAAAATATGTATATATCTGATATTCATTAGGTACGTGAACAAGATAGAATATCAATTCGTATTCGTGCAGTGAGAACAGGAAACACTAGAGTTAGTGTTTCCGTATCTGATCCATTAACAAAAGTTGTTTTTACCAATTATATTGATATAACTGTTTATGAAGAGTTACGTTTAATTTCACATGAATTGACATTAAATTGTTTACTAGCTACCCCAAATACGGAATTTGTACTTTTGACAAATAAAAATAAAGTAAATAAACTGTTATTTATAATAATTATTATTATAAATATATTATTATTATTATTATTTTTACTAGATAGCCAAACAATCATTTCGAATAATAAACAGTTCTAAGTTTGATAGAAAGAATGATGCTCTAGCAATATCCGTTGATGAAAACTCTGGAGTTGTTAAAACAACAAATGAACTTGGACGTGCTCATGTATATATTACATCAACAGAAGATTTTGACATTATGCAATCTTTGGATATACCTTTAGAAGTATACCAATTTATTTTCCTTTTAATTAAAGATAATTTACTAATAAAAAGTTATAATACCTTATGTATGATTAGGTAAAACGAGTTAACTATGTCATGATTAATATTGAAACCAATATTAACTCAAAGGAACCTTCACAAATGTCTGTTCTTCCTAGTGGAATGAATTTAAAATTAATTACTTCATATCATGACGAAAAAGGAGTACAATTCAAAGCTTTTGATTCTGATTTAAAATATTTGACAAGTCATCAAAATAAAGTATAACATACATAAAAATTTACGATTTAAATTTTGTTAATAATATTTTAATTCTATTTAGATATCAATGACACCTGGTGATCAAAAACATATAATGGAAGTTTCTTTGTTTGAATCTGGTGAAGTAATATTGAAAATTTGGGATGATAATGTTTACCATTTCAAGGAAGATTACATTAAATTTCATGTGGAACATCTCATATATCCTAATAAAGTATGTTAATTAAACTATTTAAAACTTTCTTTATTATTACTGTTTTCGAATTTATTCTTATCTGACATGATGTATTATTTTTTAATAATAAGTCTACATCAGAAGTGGAAAGATAAGCCATGGTATCCCAATTATTATGTATTGGCCATTTGGGTTTTTACTCATTCTCTGATATACACCTTTAATACAACATGAATTGTATTATGTCTTTAGTTTTATACTGACATTGTGAAACATTATTCATCAATTTTGTTCTTATTGACAGGCTACTGTAACTGTCGGAGATGTTATATGTTTTTTAATGCCAGTGAAATTTAATGAAGAAAGTTCCAGCATGTGGTTGTCAGATAATTCAAAAACTTTGACCATTGATAGTTCTTCTGGATTTAGTGTAGCTATAGCACCTGCAGAAGTTTTTGTGACATACTCAAATAATAAATTTGCGACATCTACTAGTATTAATATTTTACCAATTAAGACGGTAAGCATTTATTTTTATTATTTATTATTTAGTATTAATTGATTGAATATATTTTAGATAATCATTTTACCCCTTGAAAAAAAGACAATAAGCAACAGTGGCATTGTTGATATCTCACTAATATTATTAAACGAACAAGAATCTGTTTCGTTAATAAAAAATAAAAAAGGAAACATGTGGGAATGGCGTGATGACGATTGTTCAAATCGAGGAAATACTGTCAAACATTATCCATTCGTTTGTGATGTTCACTTTGAATCTATTTATTCTAGTCACGAGAAGATTCCTTCAATAAATCAGGTTTTTAATGTCAGTCCTCACTTCAACACCAGAACAGGTATTTTTTCAAAACTCACCGTCTTGATATTATACTGGTAATAAATAATTAATTTTTTTTTTCCATTTTAGGTCTTTACAGTTGTCAACTTTTACCTTTGCCAACAATTAACAAAGAATTGAGTCTCTTTCAAGCTAAAATTGTTATTCAAGTATCTGCTGGTAATGTTTTTACAGAGCATAGAGATATTGCCTTTTTACCATCCGTTTTTATCAGCAATAAAGAGTTGTTCTTTGGCCAGTTCAGTGGCAAAGACAAACTCATCATAGTTGGTTTACCTCAAGTACTATCACAAATCGAGGTGAGCATTTATTCTGATCTCTAATATCAATAGTATACACTTTAAAATCCTTCAAAACATTTGTTTTATCTTGTGACTGATAATTTTTATATTTTGTGTTATTTTCATTTCAAGTAAACTATGTAATATGATACATTTAGAATCAACTAATATATTATAATTATTAGTATTTTAGGTAAATTTAATGAATATTTTTAAAACTATAGAATCAAATTTAAAAATTAAAACTAACATAAAAGAAATATTTGTAGGTATTGTTTGCACTTTTAATTTAATTTAGTTTAATCTAAATTTTAGGCTAAAGTAGATAATACATTTTCAGCTATGTATTTGTAATAAGTACATGATTTAGTTCTCAGAATAATAATGTGACAGTAGTGGGTAAACCAAATATTTTGCATTTTTTTCAACTTAGTTGAAGCTCTGCTCAAAATCATTTGATTGTAGAAATTATTTATTGTTTCTTTAAAATTCAACTCGCCCGAGCATTCCACCTGAGGTGCGATGAACACCCCAAGGTGCGAAGTACTGTCTTTTTTTTGTATTTACATACTTACAATTTATTTTCTTAAAAATAGTCTATTATTGACTGTTTTGCTGCGTTATCTTTTATCTTGATACAATTCTTGCTAACACGTTATGCGTAAATATTACATAAATTGATAAATATTTTACTCAACCTTTATTCAAAATTTAAATTTTTTTCATCTAACTGGAAGATCTTTCTTCTATTTAGTTGCTTTAAAAACAGTTGCTAATTTACCTTTATGGGCAAAATGATTTTTCGAAGAAATATGTTTTAAAAAAAATATCTCATTTCGTCAACATACTTACATATTTATGTTAAAAATAAAGACTATGCTTTAAAAATATTTTACTACTTATTCATTTTACAATTGTTTGAATAAGTGATTAAATTATCCTATCAAAATCTTCTATGAACAAATTAGAAGTCAAAAATACTTATTTTATTTATTATTACTATTATTTTTTGAATAATGTTTTAGGTTACATCCAGTAATGATTCATTTGTGGTTCCTGTACTATTGAGTTCTAATGAAAACGAAAAGGTTTATACATTTGATGTGAATAATAACTTTTGGAATAGAAAGCATTTTGATCTTCATATTCTTGTGACTTCAAATTTGACATATCAGCATGTAAAGGTTCGTGGCATCGTTTTTATGTATTTACAATTAAATTATTTCATATAGTATCTAATATATTTTTCTTTTGTTGCAGATACCTATTGTAACATCACGTTCTTCGAATGAATTTGATTTTTCAAGGACTGAAGTACCTAATGTTAGTCAATACGAGACCAAAAAAGTTCAACAATCAATAGTTCAAAATCTGTTCACTGGTTTTTCAAATAGTATATTCTCAAACCCATACATTATTGGTTTAGTTACAGTTATTATCACTTCTTTAGTTAGTAAGTATAATTTTACACTATTCGTTAACTGTACTTAATATACATATTAAAACACAAAAATTTTCTTTGCAGTTTACTGTTATGGATTTTCATTTAGAAACAAATTAATTCCCCGTATTATTTTAAGTAAGTTTTGTAGTTGTAGTGTTTATTTTCTTTATTCTAGTTCTTTATTGTTTATAATACATGATGAATTTTATTTACATAGATCCTCACACTCCACCATCTCCAACAAATGTTGGTTTCTATAACAGAAGTCCTTCAAGCGATCAAAAGAATAGATCATCTTCATTGGGCCTTAATAGATCTCTTAGAAGGATGTAGTAATAATGCCATTCAACCTTATTCTTATGAATCAATATTAAGTCTGATGTCAAAAAGTCAAAAAATATGTTTACTTAATAATTTGCATGTATATAATGATTTGTTGTTAATGAATTATGTGTTATCTTGTTTAATTTCTTATTTATGTAAATATGTCAGAAAATTGTAAAATTTATCTAGTATTGAATGTATTTCTTTGTTATGGATTTTGAATGCTCTTTTTTTTTTATTATTTATAATTAAGTGATAATGTAATTAGTTTTTACAGATTAAGTTGTATTAAAAAAAATATTCTTTTAACTTTCATTTTAGTTATTTTACTATTTTCACAAAAGTTGTGTACCTATTCTTTTCCATTCTCGTGTTCTGTTTCAATCAATATTTCTTGTTTACACTCGACTATATTGCGTTTCTTTTAGATTCTGAACGTTAGTGAAGAAGCTTATGTTTTTACAATGATGTTTATTTTTTTTTTTCTTCTCTGTAAACACTTTCGTATAGAACCACTGGTCCAAAAGTTTCGATCAGAAACTTTATAGATCCAAAATCGGATCTAGTTGGTACTTTTGAGAGGTCATTTTTCAAATTTCTCAATATTTTTTTTAATAATGCGAAAAAAACTGAAAAAAAATTTTCAAAAAACGGCAAAATATGCAATTTCCGTAAAATTGAAAATTACTTTTTGACATAACTTCTAAAATAATGCAGCTAGAGACTTGAAATTTTCACCGACCATTAAAAATAGTCACGAAAAATTTCAAAAAGATTTGATCAATTTTGAGTTAAGTGCAGCAGTTTGAAAATTTCGGAAATATCTCATTTTTTGTTAGTTTTTATGTAATAAAATTTTTGATATTAAGACTTGAAAATTTAATATTATCTCACTGACATATATGTCTACTTGACCTGAAAAAATCTCAAAAATCGTTAGTCAATTTTTTTTTTTTATAACCGTTTGAATTTCGAATTTCGCCTGAATTCGTTAGTTTTACTTAAAATTACGCACTTTAACGTACACATAAGAAAATTGGCTTAACCGATTGTTTTGAAATTTGGTGCCTAGATAGAAAATTTCATTGCGAATATTTTGGTGCAATAAAATTTCTTACGGACAAAGAATTAAACATTTTACAAGGGTGTAAGACTGAAAAAAACTCGAAGAAAGTACGGTATATAGGTATTTGTTATTTATTTTTCGATGCTAAATTTAATAGGATTCAACTTATCAGTTGTCACATATTACACTGACCACCATGTATATGTTATACATGTATATTGTATATGTATATGTTTACACTATTAAATAACAGTATCTAACCTACTATTTTATATTTATATCAATGGCGCAACCAGGGGGGGTGGACCCCTCCCTTGGGTCAAATTTAAGATTATTTATTTTCATATAAGTTATTTAATATAATAAATTATATTGATAAAAACTGTTATTAGGTACAAAAATAATAACTTTTCAATAGTTTCTATAATTA
>JAIPRM010005075.1:0-15647 GCA_025469315.1 Stegophylla sp. TES_Ste_2020 | reverse complement strand
GTTAATTTTAAGAATTTAATATTTGTTATGTACCTGTTATGTTTATGTAATTCGATTTAGAACTCCTGGGCCCCCACACGAGTCCTCTCAAAGGGGTCCAGTACTCATATTTATGTGAAATTAAATTGAATAAAAAATAAAAAATAAAAAAATAGCATATACTATATGGTACATATACGTTGTAATCCAGGAATAAAATACATAACATATGTTACAATAATTGAAAATAATACATGTACTGAAATTAATTTATGCAATGCATGAATTCGACCTCAGACGTGAATATTACAGTAGAAGATTTTTTTTTCTTTTATTTAAAATAACCTACTAATGTCACCTCATATCACCTCATACTCACACACACACGCACGCACACAATTATCACCCAACATCATTAAAATAACATTTTGTTAAATATCTTCTTATCACCAATTATTATTATTATATAGTAATTGAAGCTTTCACTCAGAATCGTTTTATTGAAGAAATGATTTATTGTTTCTTTAAAATTTAATACACCAACCAAGAGTTTTACACCCGAGGTACAAGAATGCCCGTCATGAGAAGAATACCCATCGTGCGAAGTGAGGTGCGAAATAAGTCCGGCTTATTTTTTCAGTATGTAAATCAATAAGGAAAAGAGACAATGCAAATATAATTTATGGATCAAAACACGTGTAAAAAATGTCAAAAAACCCAAATTAGAAATTTGTTCGTGAACTTAACCCAATATTTTATTTTAATTTGTTTCTCACGTACACAATGTCGAGGACACTTTGGCTAATCGTCCGCAATTAGTGACATATCTATCCCGACACACACACACACACGCACAAATTTATATCACACGAATACTCTTCCCCTGCACTTATATTGTAAGACCTTATACAAACGCATAAATGCATACATTTGATAACCTTTTTTACTATATGATCCGGTTTATTACTGATATAAATAATTTTATACACACATGTAACTAAAATTGCCTATAAAATTATATAATGTCATTCACGAGCTACAATTGTAACTCAAGCGTATAAGCTTGTACCATTCTATAAGTGAACGAAAAAAAAAATAATAATAATAATAAAAAATACTTACATGTATGAAGACACTCGACAATTACTGTAGGTTCGATAAAGTAGCCAGCGCACAGAACACATAATAAATGCGGATTCGCGTCTTTCAACAGCCTCCGAGGCTTTTCTTCCACTGCTTCGTCCATGGCTGTCTGTAAGGGAGGATAAAAAATATGAATAAATATTTTTGAAATACATATTTGACACGAAGTTCGTGCACGACTTATATAGCTGCCAACACTGTGTCTAAAATCAACATTCATAAAACCTATTACAGTGTTGATGACTTTTAACATTGAACAAACAACCAACGACGCACCCGAAAAGATTCCATCCCTATTATATTGTAAGATAGCAGGCTGTAATCAGTCTTCATTATAACGTCACGAACATGGTTGAAGAAATGTATGTATACACCTTTTTGTATTCAATTATAAACGTAGTGCAGTTAAAGATAAAAATCAAGACATTTCGAGTGGTTACAAATAGGTAGGTAACGAAAAAAATAACAACTTAATTCAATTAAATACCGCTTATATGAATGTATTACATTTTATTATAATAAAACCTTGCACCTTGCACAAACCTTTGCATTCAACCTGCAAATTCTAATATCAGATAATAAATTTTTGTCAGATGTGTAACTATATTCTTCTTTTTAAATAAATACGAGTACCTACACCTATACAAATTCAATTGTAATACAATTTTTTCCTTTGAGATATAAATATTTTATCTTGGACTGCAAAAAATGAATACATTAATAATTAAATACCTACGTAATAAATAACGATTAACGATGATCTTGAAATCTAATTAATTATTATTGAGATGAGTTTTGCTGAAGTAAGTCATGAATAATAATTATTGTTCATCATTGAAACGATGTGAATAATTAAATTTTCTTATAGGTACCTTCATATATAACTGTATCAATAGGTACGTATTTACAATAATACAAAACAACTTATATATGGAATAAAAATTCAACGAATGAAAAATCGAAAATATAATATGTATTCATTTATCAATTAATATTTGTGTGGAACAGCAATGAATAATTATTATGTTTTGTCCACATACACCGTGATGTGTCATTGCCAATCATTTTAGAGATAAGATTGATCATCATATTGTTCTATGGCATATTTTTTCATAACTAACGCGTATTTAGGTTTAATATTTATCTGTTATAATTCAAGTAGGTATACCGATAATCGCGTAATTATAATAAAAATCCATAAAACTATTTCTCGAAGAATTCAGAGTTTCAACTCTTGTTGCCGTCTATACAAAACACACCGGTGGTCGATCCATTAAAATATGAATATTTCAACAAGCACTTTGACGAAATAAACGTCTGTACGAATTTAATACAGACAACGATTTTCCGCGTTCTTTGTGCTCACTACGGCGCTAAGATAGAACACAAAGACGCGCTGCACGCGGGACCCCAGGGAAATACAATAACGACTGGAGGCGACAAATGCGCTAGCGAATGAATGATTCATTTCATTAAAAAGTGTAAACGATCATCAGTAGAGATAAACACGAGTGGCAACGCGTATAGTTGTGGATACATGACGACAACAAACCATAAAAAACGAATAATGATACACTTTTTTCCATATATCCAAAATGTCGTACGAAAAAAAGTAGGTATATCTATAGGGAGGCTATTAGCATTTTATCCCTTTTCAGTTCACACAATTATCTTCCTTTTCTTCTCCCGCCATCAGGTCTTTGGAATAAGCCACAATCGCGGTGTCGACAATATCTCCCTCGATTTCCGGGTTCCGTTAGAAACGTTTTTAATGACATAATTAAAAACGAACGTTATTGTAGACAGGAAGGAAACTGTAGTGGAATATTGCTATTTATACTGCTCTTGACACATCATTCGGGAACATTGGTGATTTTCATTACCATTATGAGCCATAACCATTGTTCTTTATGAATAGGATGTCTTTTTAGCACACAAGCACCGCCCACTCACTCATCCAGTATTGCGATTCTCTCCATTAATCAAAATGACAAATTTATCCACAAAAACTTTACCTCCTACCGTACTGTCGTCTTCTAGACATATTTTCGTCATTGTTTTTTCTGCCTATAATATAAAATAAAATGAACACTGTCTATTTATATAGGAAGATACAAACGTTTGCTTGTACCTGCCTATAAACAGCTAGATTTGAAACTCATTTTAATAAAATACGTACATGTATACATATAAGCATAAGCATATATATTTAATGGTTAAACATTTTGATGGGAAAAAATGTTCAAGCTAACATCTCTTAGTATGTATATAGGTAAAATATACTGAGGTGTAAATAGGTATATGTAAAAGATGACGCCACACAGTACATGGATAATAATTGAACAAACGTTTTAGATCGAAATCAATTATTAGTAATACTGGGTAATCGAATTCCATTATAAGCTGGGGTTCATCTTTTTTTTATTTTTTACCGGCTGCAGAGGGAAAAAACCTTGAAAATATCAAACTCTTTCCCAGCTCTTCCTCTGCTGCACGCCACCCAACCACACCAAAAGCGATTCATCCGCCGCTCTAACGGCGACGGCGACAAAAACAAAACTAAATTGGATTAACACCCCTGCTACACCGTGACAATGAAGCGCGGAGGCGCCGCCGTAGAATATATACTACTTATATAATATATATATAGACACGGAATACGAGAGTATTATTATATGGCATTTTATATTTAATCGCATTAACGAATAAGAAGAGGGTGGGGGGTGGCGAAACTCACTGAAAAGTCGGCTTCACCTAAAATCGCCGACGCCCCCCCGCCAGCGCCTACGCCCGCACGTAAATCATTGTTAAACGCACACACGTTGTTGTTGTCACCATCACGGCACGGCGGGAGGGCGGGGGTGAGTCGCGGTTATCCATTGAGTGCGCGTGGCTTGGAAGAATCGATAAGAGCTCCCGCGCTTTATCTATGCGCCATATTATAATGTAATGGGTATTATAATATTACAGTAATTATTTATTATTATTGAATTCACTGAGGCAAACGTTTATCGAGTGACCCGGCGAGCGGGAAAGGAGAACGTTTGAGAATAAATTGGTCGTGATACGCGGATAACACCACTGCAGTCGAATCGTATTCCCGACAAATACTGCAGCCGCGTGTGAGTATACGTCATCTGATATAATATTACGAGTGAACACCGTATCACTTACAATAAGTGCATCTGTAATAATATGGAACAATTACGAATATATAATTATTATTGTCAGACGAATAGAAAACCTGTTATATGAGATTATCGAATTAAAATTGTCATATAATATTTATAATTTAGGTAATAATTAATAATTATATGCGGATGTATTATAATTTAATGATACGGAATTTCCCATCGTTCTTTTCGATGTCTTGCTTTCTTATGATGATCTATCGTGATATTAATTATGATTAAATTTTTAATTAAGATTAAATGATTCAAGTTCCATTCCGCACCCTACCAGTTCAGAGCCGAGCTAATTTCACAATTTTGCTGACTTATGATGTGTCAAAAAAGCCTACTAATCCGATAATTCTCGTCTCTTGATGTGCAGTTTAGACTACATATTATATAGGTTTTATAAAAATAAATTAAAATCGAATTTTACAGTTGTAAAGGGAGAATGATAATTCGTGCACGTTCAATGTAGGTATATATTATATTATATTTAATCTAGATTCACCTGTATGCAATCAATAAAAATTCACAGATATAATATATATATATACTATATTATCGTTGAACTATATTTTAAAATACATAACATGCACATCGTATGTATTTCCCCCTGTCACGCGTGACTACAAAACGAGACCTGTTGTTGGCTACACGCGGAAGAGTTGACGTATTTTCAACGACACCTACATACATAGATGTATTATTATTTTAACCGAACCATTGGAAACCCATGGGAGCGATTCAATTAGAGCCCGTATAGGAAGGGTTCGCGGGTGGGAAGGGAGAAAACTTCCTAGTCGGCGCCGACGATTCATAACATATTTAAGCTCCGGGCGCCACGTGCGATTTATTAACATCGCCCGCGTGCGCAAACTCTTACACGCGGACAACGCAGTACTGTATTTGATTTTCGTATCGTAAATCGAGTAAATATTTATAAAACTGTAAGACCAACATGAAAATATTACCACTTCCACGAAGCCTGCAACGAGTAAATATACTGTAAGTGGGGCACAATATCATTATATACGTTATTAATGTATTCCAAAGTATTATTAATCAACGGACCCCTCCTATAAACCACCACTACCACCTACACCACCCGGTGTACTGATATATACGAAATTGATATAACGCAGAGCGGCGTCTTGGTCCGTTAAACTTACAAATAGGACCGTAATTACATATTACATTATTATTATGTACTATATATACTGCAGCAGCGTCTACCGTCACTAACCTCGCGCCCGGTAATGGTTTTGGCGGTTAAACTAACCGTACGTATATATCCTCGCGGCAGCATTCAATGTCGATTCTCGTATAAGCCTCCTCTATACACCGACTTGTATTATTTATATATATAGGTACATCATGCACTGTCCGCGAACATTATAATAATAATAATAATAATAATAATAATATACACCTTGGCGTCACACAGACTATAAAGAAACACACACACTCGCTACCGTATGCCGGCACATCGCGGTATACACGAATATAGCAGTGACCGACATCAGCACACACCGCGCGCACGTAGAGTTCATGCAACGGAGGGACGTTTTTTGAATTCTTTAATATATAATATCATCGTTCCGCAATCAGGATGAATGGGCTACTGCTGTGGCATTGCATTATTATACATATACCGTGACCAACACCCATGACGGCGGTCGTTCCCATGGAACCAGTCGTTTTTTTTTCCTCATTTTTTTTCTCATTATATTATCCTTCCTCTACCTATATATATATACCTAATACTTGCATTTCGGCTCGCGATCATGAATTTTCTACGCGGGTCTCCTCTCGCGGAAGGTTTTTGTTTCTTTTCAATAATTAGTCGCGAATCTGCAGACTCCATTCAGACATATAATATATACGACTAACGGCTTATGAGTCGAATTTCCATCAGTATTACACCGACAACGATTTAAAGAAATTATTGCGATTTCGTTACAATATTCAACTATATACGAATAAGCCCCCATGCAGTGTTTGAACAAAAAATTAAACTTTCAAACTCCACCTGTGCAGTATCAAATCAAGTCTCCGACAGTTTCATTCAAACGTTCCAACCCGTACGGCGGCCGCAGTGCTACCAACCAACCGCGTGCCGTTACCGCAGAGTTTCCCGTCGAGTCGGAAAATTCAGCCGCCGCCGTATTATTGATCGAACCCCAAAACACACTTGCGCACTACGCCACAAGGGACGACCGTCACCGGATGGTTACGACTGCGTTCGTAGGCTTCCGAACGAGCAACAAGTGTGAAACGACCTTTTTTTTTTTTCGTGTATTTGTATTCGCCAGTCCCGTACTCGACGACGCACCGATCGATATCGAAGGCGAAGTCAACGTCCCGGGCGCGCGCGTACGGTCTTAGCCACAAAGAAAAGTATCCCCCAAAAAAAGGGTTTCTTGTGTGTACATACACGAGGGTAAAAATAAAAATAATGAATACGACTCCCTATACTCGTTCCGGAGGGTGTCGTTCGTAGTCGTCGTCGTCGTCGTCGTCCTCGAGGGGGAGAGATAAATCGCTCGATCGGAATTCCGGTCAGGCTCCGTACTGCTGCAGATAAGACGCGACGTGTGTGTGTGTACGCATCATGTGTGTACTCACCGCATCAATGCACACACATACGGTGACAAAAAATTTTAAAAAATAATAATAACGAAAGGACAAAAACTGTAATTCATCATAACAAAATAATACCTAATACAAATATAATCAACAAAAATAGTGTTAAAAAACAAAAAAAAACAAAACAAAGACAAAGTAATAAATTTTCGTGTATAAAAAATAAATATAAAGTTACCTTTATCTGTCTTATCAACACACACACACAATATACAAATATTATATTACGACGCGGTGTACGTGCAGGTGTAATGATAATAATAGTATATGTATATATAGGTGTACGGTGTATGTAAAGCGCACGACGACGACGTTCAGCGGCGTGACATTGCAACGTTGCCGGGCGGGCTGGACGGCAGAAGCGGCCGCGGCAAGCAACGGTGGCGGCGGCAACGTGGCGGGAGCACACACTTTCCACCACGCGAAAAGCTACGGCGGCGGCGGCGGCGGCTGCGGCGGCGTCGTGTAGTACAAAACGCGCACGCACACACTATTACGCGTATACGGAGTGCGCACACACACACGCACACACGCACACACTCTATAGAGCGCGCGCACACACACACACAAACACTAGCACGTCCTCGTACACGCGGAACGGTTCACGCACGCACGCACGCGACAAACGGGCGCCGGCACAACAACTACTGCGGACGGCTGTCACGAGGAGCACACGGTCGACGTACTACGGCGGCGGCGGCGGCGCAGGCGCACTGCACTCGCGGCGCGTGAAAAATATATGGTATATACACCGCGCGATTACACCACGGACGACGACGACGACGACGACGACGATTGCGAGAGAGACGGCGGCGAACGACGGCAGACGCAACGCACTACATGCACGTACGGATAGCGGCTCTCGACTCTCGGCGGTGACGCGCGCGACCACTGCCGGTGGCGGTGGCAAGCAGCAGCGGCGACGACGACGCGCGCGGGTGATAGAATGTGGCGGTGGCGGTGGCGGTGGCAGTGGCGGTGGCGGTGGCGGTGGCGGTGGCGGTGGCGGGCATCGGTCACCCCGCCCCCGCTCGTCCACCAGCGTTAGAGTACATTATCGAACCCCTTTCCCCCGGACGTCGGCGCCGACGCCACGCCTGTGCCCAATGGTAAAGCCGGCCGTGACGTCAGCCCGCGGTGGGGATACACACGGTCGGCCGTTCGTTTGCGTGCGTGTGTGTGCGAGTGTGCGTGTGTGAGTACGTGTCTCTATATATTTTATTTTTTCCGTCGTAGGATAATAATTTTTCACATCTCCCTCCTATATACAGTACCTACCTATATACCGCGACAACAGCTCTTCGCGCGCTGTCACTCACCCCCTTTCACCCCCTGACCACCCCGTTCGGGTAACGTTTCATCCACCACCCTCACAGCCACCGTCGCTGCTCCACCGCCCGTCTACACTGCAGAGTACCATCACTCACCCCCACGTCGCTGTATATATATATATATATATATGTGTCTCTCGCTCTCGGTCTGCTGCACCCTATCTCGCTCACTCCGTCGCATGCAGCGCAGCAGTCGATGTATTATATTGTGTGATGCGCGCACGAGGGGGTTGAAATTTAATGGCGTGGAAGGAGGAAAATGAACGCGCGCGGCGATATCGAATGATGGTTTTTTTTTTTCAGTCGGTCCCTTTTCCTTTTTTTTTTTTTTCGTACGGCAAATACACTTGACGACACGCGCACAAACTGAGGAAAACAAAGTGCATACCATTATTATACATAATAACCACTGACGGGTCTTTTCCGCTCAGTGATAAAAAATTCCATCACCGTTCTTTAATTATTATTGTAGTCTGCGGAGGACTTATATATTATCGTTGATACCCAAAAACACAAATCGTATATTTTTTTAGATTCGCGATTTTGTATCTCAGAAGTGAGATATAATTATCTGAATAAACAAGCAAAATTAAATGATAATTGTATGGTTGAAATGTTTGTGGTATACCCGTTGAACTGCAGTTAAAGAGGCTACACTATAAAATCATATTAGACACAGCAATGTCTGACAAACAATTTGTCTGATCAGACAAGTCCTGCAGCAAAACTATTCTTTTAGTATACGATAAATAATATATTTTACTAATAATATACCATTATAGGTTTTATTCAATTTAAACTCATATAATATCTAGAATAAAAAATACATGTTAAACTCAAGTAACACTAATATTTTCTATATTATCTATATTTATGCCATATAAATAGTGGCGTGTCCAGGAATTTCTTATAGAAGGAGACATGATCTGGAGGTGAAATGGTAACTAAATCCAGAAGGTAAATAATATACCTAAGCAAAACTTATGACACAGCTGTCACCTACCTTAACTGATGCTTTTTTTTCTAGTCATTATACCCAGAAGGAAATCGTAAATACGTCACTTTTTCTACAAAAGTCGAAAAACACTGCACAGAAACAACTACAGTTTCAGATGGTTTAATATTATTATACGTTCTTAATTATATCAAAAATATATTAACAGATGCGCCACGCAATGCGAGGACCGACCAATTTAGACAGATATTCTTATTATTCATCATAGGCTTTTATAATTTTCTTCAATCGACAATCGATGACGCATTACGATTTGAACAAAATGTATGAATCTATATAAAATGTGTATAGGACACATTGTATAGATTATTAGATCACACTTATAGATTATTTAGATTACGTGTTACATTTATATGCAGTAGTAGTTGTAGACAAAGAAACTGCGAAATGTTATGGGCATGGGAACAAGAGTAGGTATAGGTACAAATATATGTGATCGAAGAGTCATGCACATCAAAATAAATGTATTTGTAAACAGTAGTTTTATGGAGTTACTTTTATCCATTATTCTGCATGATAATAATACAGGTATTCAAGGAAATATAAATATAGACGTCATTGTCTTATTAATGTATTGATGACATGATGCTTTTAGTAGTGTATTTATAAAATTATTGCCTGGTTAATATGTCGTTTCCCTAAGAGCAACGTGTCTTCGTTGTTGAATAATATTTTGTCAGTCGTTTTCAGTTTTTGAGCACCAAACCTATGAAGTTTGAGAGGGTGTTGATAGTCCCTCAAACTTTTTGAAAGTGAACACTACAGATCTTACCTTAGCCAGTTTAGCGTCAGTCAAAATGGTAACATACTTTGTAAATTACTACTACGAATATTAGTCACTGGTTTAGTGGAATTCAAATTTTAGATTCTGAGTGAAGCAAAGAAGCTTATGTGTTTGCAATGATGTTTATTCTTTTTCTTCTGTAAACACATTTTTATTTAGAAAAAAACAATCCAAAAGTTTTGATCAGTACATTTGTAGATTCGAAATCACTCTCAGATGGTACTTTAAATAGGCATTTTTCAAATTTCTTAAACATTTTTCTATTCGTTAAAGAAAACTGTCGAAAAATTAATTAAAAACGGTAAAATCTACCATAACAGCTGAATTTTCATAAATTTGATTTTTGTTTTTTAACTTAACATGAAAAATAATAAAGCTAAAAAGTTAAAACCTTCACCTGCAACTACAAACATCACAAAAGTTTCAATAAAAAGTTGACCAATATTAAACTTAGTATAGAAATTTTAAAATATTGAACGTTTCTCGATTTCTGATAATTTTTATAATTCATAAAATTTTAACCTCTTGATATTAAGACCTAAAATTTTAATATACGTAATAACTCGTACGTTTTGCTAACAGTACCTACTGAAAATCTCGAAAATCGTAAGTCAAGATTTTCTTTTTATTAGTTAACATTATTTTTATTATAAGTTAACATTTTAACGGAATTCATTAGTTTTAAATAAAATTACATTTTCCAACATTTAAAAATAATTAGTTCAGCTGATCTTTATGAAACTTGGTATATAAATGGAGAATAACTTTGCGAATATTTTACTGAAAACAATTTTTCAGGGTGAGTAATTTAACATTTTACAAGGTTTTGATTAAACAAAAATCGGAAAAAATACAGAGAAATATACTGGAAATACTGAAATAGTTTAATCATGAAATAAATTTTATAATAGTTTAGTAATTAGTCATAAATTAATAGTTATAAAGACGCGAAATTTTTACAAACTAATAAAAATAGTCACGCGCACACTGAATAAAAATTTCAAAAACATTTCACCAATTTTAAGGTAAGGACGGAATTTTTAAAATTTTGAAAATTTCTCGTTTTTGTAAATTTTTATTTCATAAAATTTCATGTCTGGGTATTAAGATTAGAAAATTTATTATAAACATACTCATCATGGACTTCCAAAGACAAAACAATTATTTTTAAAACCGTTTAAAGTTAGCATTTTGACAAAATTCATTAGTTTTACACAAAGTTACACACTTCAACGCATCACATAAAAAAAATAATAATTGGTTCGGCCGATTTTTATTAAACTCGGCTAGTAATACAAGCACAGAGAATTACATTGCCAGTATTTTTCATGGACAAATAATCAAAAATTTTACAAAGATTTGATTGAAAAAAATTTACTAGAAATACCGAGATAAAGATTTTATTTTATAAAATTTTAATCTTATTAAATTATAAGATCTGAAAATTAAATTCAAACATATCCATACTTATTATTAAATATTCTGGATAAATATCGATAATCGTAAGTCATTATTTTTTTATAGCCGAATAAAGTTAACATTTGCACTAAACTGGTCATTCTTACTTAAAATAGTGATTTCTTTAATTGACAGTTGTTGATTTGCAGCTGTGTTTTATAATATATATAATTAGATTATTATTTTTTGTATTTTAAATACACAAATTTATTTATTTTTATCTTACTTTTACTATTTTTATTTTTATTACGTGGCACACACATACGCTTACACAAACATACAATTTACAAATCCTCGATTTTACAACTCGACTCAACTCGAAAAAAATTATATCAAAAAATCAGTACTCACCCGACACTAGTAAATAACAGTTATTAAACATAACCTATAACCAACAAATATAATTGTACCTGTTTTAACTGAAGCTCCTTTCAGAATTTCATTGAAGAAATAGTTTATCATTTCTTTAAAATTCAATAAAACTACCAAAAGTATCTCATCCGAGAAACGTAAAATACCCACAGTGCAAATAGTATGACAGCAGCTTTTTTATGTTTTCATTATAACGGTTACAATAATTTATGGGGGCGATACAAATTAAAACAATGAATATTCCAACAGTAAAACAGTAGCTAGTAAATTTTAGATTCTGAGTGGAGCGAAGAAACTAATGACTTTACAATGGTGTTTATTTTATTTTTTTCTATAAACACATTTTCGTAAAAAAATTCTAGGTACTTGTTGAATCATAATATTCCTCTTAATGGTACTTTTGAGAGGTCAATTTTTAAAATTCTCAATAGTTTTGTCAGAATTTAAGAAAACTAGTTACCCAAAATTTAACAAAATGCTTTAAAAAATACATTTTTTTTATTCAAAATTTCATTAAAATTTAAACATAGTATAAAAAATGGATTTGTTGAAAGAAAATTTTGAAAATGTTAAAAAAAAATGTTTGAAAATTTTTTCTAGTTTTTTTTTCTGTTCTCATTTAATATAATGGCCAGTGGATATAAAACTGTAATACGAAAGAGTACAGAAATAATTATTTTATGTAATATTAAAAAAAATTTTTAAGTAAAATAATTGTGTTGTATAAACTGAATAGCTCATCTAAGACCGTTTTATTGAAAAAATGTTTTAACGTTTCATTAAAAAATTTTACTCCCAACTAATTCCACTAGAGGTGTAAAAAATACCCACAGTAACGAAATATATCCAACTTTTTAATCTTTTATTGTACTCGTTATATGTTTATAAATTTTATAAAAGTGACAAAATAGATATGTATTATTATTTATAAACAAACAATTCGAAAAAATCGTGAATATTTCATTTATAAGTATAATTTTGTTGAAATAAATACATAATTATAAGCTTAAAATTAATAGAATAAAATAAAAGTACACATTTTATCAAGAACAAACGATATGGAATCAATAAATAGTTATATACAGCTGACATCTAGATATAGCATAATGTTATATTATATATATGTTATATATGTTATGTTTAATTCGCATTACGTAGTGAAAGAATCATGATAGGTTTCTACATTTGGTCTATACAATTTTAAGTAGACCATCAAAACATTAACGCACAACATTGAAATTTATTTTTGAAACAAAATTGCATTTTAGTATCGTGAAAATCATTTTTTTTTATTACTCAGCAGTATATTGTTCAAAATCTATTGAATTTCATATAAAATTTATTTTGCATACATTGATTTATATATAATTATACATTCCGACTATACCTATGACAAAAGTGCGAAATTTTAGTTTCTACAATTAAATGATAAAAATTTATTTTAAATTTCTGCGCTACATAATATATATTAACATTATATTACAGATATCGAAAGTTTTTTAATGTCCATCGCATGTTTATTAGTAGATACATGGATGGTTGTAGTCGTTGTTATGGTCACTGATATCAAAACATTTACAAAATTATGTCTGAATATAATATAATCATCGATGAGTAAATGGTTATTTATCCATTAAAATGCACGTTTTCTTTGGTTTCTAAGATTATACAGCCGATTTAATTGTTTAATTATACTATTATATTATATGTTAATTTAATATTCACATCAATCACGTATATAAGTAAAATATTATCTTTAAATAATATGGATGAACAGTTACTAAACATATACAAATGCTCTCATTTAAACTAAATAAATGGAATTGAAGGTTCTATATTATAATTTGTTATAAAAATATAACCAATAGTTAATAAACTAAAATTTTATTTCCACACATTTCATTACAATTTCTATAACACGTTCTCTTACACGGCGATCATCAACATCATCATATAATATTTCTTCCTTATTCTTATTTTTTTTTTAATGAGATATTGAACGGTAAAAGGTTAAGTTTATCACATTCTCTGTCCATTTTATTGATCGTTTAATAGATTTCGTCGTCCAATTAAAAAGATAATAAATTAATATTATATTATAATTAAATAACATAAGCCATTAAATTATCAAGCATAACCTCAATCTCGGATAAGATATGTATAAGAGAATCATTATAATATTATCATCAACTGTTCGCTGTATGCACATGATTAGAATTATTAATTATGTTGGTGTTAACGTATACCTATATAATTCAGAACACCTATAGTGCAGCGCATATGGCCATAATCTTTACGTCCTTAATAAATTATAATAATATGATTTATATATATAATAGAATATTTATCGAAAACGAAAATTATATGTATATATTATTTGTGTGTGTGTGTGTGTGTGTGTGTGTGTGTGTCACTCCTATATAGTATATAGCAGTAACAATAATGGTGTTGGTGTGTATACGAGAGAGAGAATATATTATATTATGTGCATCGTACTTCGAATCTAACCACGCACGCACACGCTTAGGGACCAACCCTATTCGACGTATATATATTGTCTGCAACGCTGCACCAAGTCACCCCTGCAAATGGGATATTGCCGCAAGGGAGTTGAATCCTTAAGTATATACATACACAAAATGAGAAGCGAACCCTTACGACTGCTTTTCCATCAATATATATATATATATTATTATACACGCACTACTACAACGTATACATATATATATAATAAGAAAATGTGAGTGTATACAGATAGAATCATATACACATATATATTATATAAACGTCTCGTGTATACTTTGAGATTATATACGCCTACTGCGTATGTGTGTGTGGGCATGCGTGTATATGTGAGTATATATGGGTGTGTGTTTGTGCGTGCGCGCGCGTGTGCATGCGTGTATGTGCGTGCCTACGTGCGTATGTGTGTGTATGGGTAATAATGTAGACTGTATTTTTCACGTTGATATTTATCGTCTATATAGTTAGATATACACATACCTCCTCCAGTCGGCGGCTACATGTACCTGTATACGTATATATAGTATGTGTACTTGAGATGATATTGTATAGAAAAAAAAAAATAATGTATATCGTTATTATGTGTTATTAATGCGTTTGAACGTACGTGACCGCAAGCGTCGTCGTCGTCGGTGAACAAAACGACTGAAAAAACTATTGTTTTTTTTTTTTTTTTTTTTTTCCTCTTTCGTATATAACCTTCGGACGTAACAAAACCGGTATTATGCGGTTAACTGGTTGGTGAGACCAGATTTTTTTTTTTCCAAATCGTTCCACACGGAATAGATTGGTTCGAAACACGAATACATTTTACGCGTTTGTTCGAGTCGTCGTTATACAAAGAAAAAAAAATCGTCTTATTGCCAAATTATATATATTATATTACAAGGTATAACCAACGATTAATCTCGTGAGATCGTCATTTTCTTATTAAAAAGCCGGACATACTTCGCACGATGGGTGTACTTCGCACGACGGGTGGTGTTCTCTTGACGGACGTATTAAATTTTAAAGAAACGACAAATCATTTCTTCAGTAAAACGATTCTGAACAAAGGAAGTTAATAATATCAGAAAAAAAAAATTTTCGAAAAATGTCCAAAATTTTTTTCACATTTTCAAAATTTTCTTGCGCCAAAATTTTTTTTATAGGATTTTCTATCTATGTTTAAATTTTCATAAAATTCGGATCAAAAAATGATGGTTTCCGAGTCGTTTTTGTCAAAT
>JAIPRM010005074.1:0-21345 GCA_025469315.1 Stegophylla sp. TES_Ste_2020 | reverse complement strand
TTATTGAAGAAATGATTTATCGTTTCTTTAAAATTTAATACACCCACCAAGAGCGTACCACCCAAGGAGCGAAGAAAACCCCATCGTGCGAAGTACACCCATCGTGCGAAGTATGTCCGGCTTTTTAAATGTTGATATGTTATAAGTATTACTTATAACTTACAAACGTGCAGTAGGACAGACATTGAGAGAGAGATAATTGCTATTTGAAACTTGTTTTGGGAACCGCCGTTGTGTAGTCATTACACATTTTGACGGAAATGCGTATCTAACGAAATGAAAAAAAATAATGACGTAGTTGAATAAATATATTTAAGTTGCTGTATATATTTTCTGCATCGAAGGACCTCAAGTGTTCAAAAAGTATAGACTATATTATAGTCTCAGAAACATAATCTCATGGTCTACCTACGATGTGACCGTGATCCTGATTAATTACTTTTATTTTGATCAATTTTTAAGCTCTAGTTTTCTTAAATGCAAACACTATTTTAACTAGCTATTCTGAAAGAGAATATTGTATTTTGAATTTTTTTACGTTTACGTTTTTCTTTTTTAAAAAGGTACTCTAAACATTTAAAGTTTAGAGTAAAGAATAGAGAAACATAACTTCCTAGCAAAAATTTCACCACTACAACTCCACTACCTATTCTAAACTTAAGTTGTTCATATCTCTTAAACTATTTATCGAAAAAGAAAAACCTTCGACACTTTCAATATATATATTCTCTATCAGAACATAGATTTAAAATATTAGTAGTTGCACTTTATAAAAAATTAAATAAAAAAACGTCATTGTAAAAATTACGCTGATAAAAAATAATTGAAATTAATGGTATTGGTATTTTTTTTTAAAAATTTTACGTAAAAATAGGTTTCAAATAAATTGATTAGAAAAAAATTTATCGACCCACGATTTTGCACTACATCGTACAGTACAGTACAGATGTCGAACGTTATATCGGCCGTTTAAAATATGAGAATAGTTTTTAAATGAAATTCATGTGTTGTTAAAAATCGAATAAATCGCAATAAGACGATAGTAATATTTTAGAAATCTTACTTTTTGTGTGTATTCCCATTGTATGAGAACAGACAACACGTATAATTAGATTTTAATTTTAAATTCTCCGCATAATCGTCAAGTTTCTATATCGTGTTTTTGACACATTATTTTATTTGTCGTTACACGAGTACGAAGAACGCGTACAGTTCAGTGTGAAATGTATTATTGATTTATCAGTTGTCTAACCACTTACCGTGACGCTGAATTGTGAAGAAATCGCGTACGCCATGCTCTCGGATGACAAGGACACCATCAGACATACGACGGAAAATTTAATTCCTCTTTCCCATTCCATTGGTTGATTGGTCATGAAGTATGTTATCGCTATGTAGACTGATGAGAGAATAACCTGAAAGAACAATTTGCATATTTTATTATTGTTACTTTATTCGGTTAGCACACATCTCATAACCAGGCAGATCAAAAGCTGGAATTTGGAGGCGGGAGGGGGAAAACTTCTGTACGTTATTTTACTACTTACATTTCTAGAATCAGTCACCTAAAAATAAGCCTTGGAAACAAAGTTCTTCTCACTCTCTCCTATACATTTCATACATCACATAGATAATGTTAATTTAATAGTTTATGAAACATTTTAAGTAACATTTTAAAAAAAACCAACATTATTACCAATTTTATTTGATATTAAAATTAAAAATTAAAGCTAATAATATTATACATAGCAATTAACTAGATGCAAAATGAGCGATTGTTCCCGGCGGCAAAATTTTAAACCGACTAAATAAGTTAGGCAATAGTTACATTTTCGTAACAAACCAATACTATAAACATTTTTAAAAATGATTTATAAATTTCAATCACGATATCAAATTATTTTAACTTTTTGTTTTTTAATTCGTTTCAAAAATGTATAAATTAAAATTTTTCTTGTTTATTATCTTTTAATTAGTACCTATAATAAAATAACTCGTTTATATTTAACCGATACACCGGATTCGAAATTTCCGGAAAACAACCAGGTATGTTGTCCAACGTTTTCTTTTTTTTTGACCGTTTTTTATTAATAATATTATTCGATTTATAAAATGAATCCTATTGACGGCATTCAACATCTTGTTGAATTATAAAATACAGCTTTAGAAACAGATTTTGTAGAATAACTAAAACGGTTTAAAGGCATTGTAAAAAAAAAATTATCAGGAAGTAAAAACATTGTTCATTTCATTGCATAAAACACTCATTGCATCATTTTTGGAAACATTTCCAAATATAGATAGAAACTAGAAATAGTTTCAAGAACTATTTTTCATTTTAGTATTAATTCATTACTAACATGTGTATTGAGTATAATGTAAAATATGGTCATGAAAAATATGTACCTATCAAAATATTACAACTAAAATGACTGTTAATTTAAATAATGGAAAGTTTGTTTTGGTTATTATTTCATAATACATTCAGCTTATTGTTTTTTGCATAGATATACTTATAATTACATTTTTATTAAAATAAGTTAAATCAATTTTAGATTCTGATTGGAATAAAGTGGTTTTACAATTATGTTTATTTTTTTTCTCTAAAACTTTTTTGTATAAAAATACTTGTCTAAAAATTTCGACCAGGCACTTTTTGAACCACAATTTACCTCTAGATAGTAATTCTTATTAGCTTTCTCAAAATTTGTGGAAAACTAACAAAAATTTGACAAAAACGTCTTGGAAATTATTTTTTTCATTCAAACTTTATAAAAATTTAAATAAAGGTAGTCAATAATATGAGAAATGTTTTGACTCATGAAAATTTTATAAATGTCCAACACTTTTTTCTTATCAACATTTTCTTCCTCGTTTTCAATTAATAATGGATATAAAACTGACCGAGTAAAAAATATTTTTTTGGTAGTATTAATAAATTTTATAATTTTTAAGTAAAATTGTCTCGTATAAACTGAAGTTCCATATCTTTTAATTGAAGAAATGATTTATCGTTTCTTAAAAATTTAACACACCGACCAAGTGTATCTCACCCAAAGAGCGATGAATACTCATGGTGCCAAGTATGCCAGGTTTTATTTTTTTAATACGCAAATTTTAATTAATAATTATTTCAACAACATTATATCTCATAAGAACATAATAACACTTCATCACTCATTATCATTTATGATTCTCAAACAATTGCAAAAAATGTCTTTTGAAATTTGAAAGTACTGAAAAAAATCTGTTAATGTTATCATAGTTAGAGAGTGCAAATGTCCCCTTCGCCGCTCTCCTCGATCCACCTTTGTGATTTATCTTAGGTTATTCCATTTTACCTGCATCGGGATTTGTGAAAAAGTGAGCGCGCAGAAATAAGCGTTCAGTCCATACCACCGATTGAAGTATTCTCGTTTCAACAGCTGGACTTCTGTAGGAACTGAAAGAGTAAAAAAAAAATGATTTATGACATACGATGATCATAAATTATACGATACGCATAGTATTGACTATAGCTGATACTTAAATTAATAGAGTGTAACTAAAACTCACATTTTAACAATATCGGCATGAGTGGCGTGTACATGAAAACAATTATGGTGATAAATATGAAACCGTAATTGAAAATAGTCATCGAAGCATCGTTTCCGAATTGGAAAAACATACTCCCGACCACTAGGCCGATAAACGTGTACATGAATAATTTGATTAATATATAGGTCTGAAAAATAAAAACGGTTAACGTTAGCTGATATAGACGGTTTACAGTGGCGTAATAATCAAGGCCCAGACGTTGATGACTTATCATTCGTTATTTTAAAAGTATTCGTACAGGTGTGCACACGGAGTATGCAGAGTATGCGCGTGCATACACCGTGATTATATAATACGATTATTTTAAAGGGCACACTAAAGAAGTCTCAGTTCATAATTTTGACTGGTGATAATGCGATCTATAAATCACATTCTTTTAATAAATGAATCATCTATGGCAAATTTATGAAATTCAGAAGGTCTCAATACTTTTATTTAACAACCATAAAAAGATGAAAACCCCCCATAATTTTCTATTCAAAAGTAGCAACAGAAATGCCATATGTATATTAATTTTAGAAGCATTTATATCTGTAGAGGGTACATTTTATCAGCCGCATACCCTGCATACAAAGTCTGCGCACGCCTATGTGTATTTAAAACTGAAATTGAAAACAATAAATACCAGTATTAAAAAATGAAATCGAAAAATAAAAAATGAAAACGAAATTAGAAACGGGAGAAATAAACTCCAGTATTCAAAACCAAAAAAAAAAAAAAAATAAAAAAACCAGTTGCAGTAAGCGAAACTGAAATTGAAATTGAAAAAATAAATACTAGTAACTGAAACCGAAAAAAATCATTTCGGTTTGAAGCCCTAGTATTATTTTTCACTAATTCTTAATACTACTTAAACAATTAAACTATTTTTCAGCTTTATAGGTTACTATAAATATAATAGTCATCGTAAATATTTGCTTATAAAAATAAATAAATAATTTGAGTAATTTAACAATCTTAAAGGCATTTTTTTTATTTTTGGTAGTTTAATAATTAATTGCTTGTGCCTATCATAGGGCATTTTTGATGTTTTTAGGTTATAAATACATTTTTCAGAGCATAAGTTACAATATTTTGTATCTCTTGATAATAATACGTATGTTCCTTACTAAGTCTCGTTTATGCTGTATCAACATGCGTCTAAGAAGCACGTTGAATTGGGACCATCCGGTACTGGAGAAGTCGTACAAATGATTGGAAACCGCGTCGTACTGCGAAGCTCGACGTACGATAGGCTTTTTCGCCTCGGAACCGTCTTTGTACCACCTCAGACATTTACCGTTGTCTACGGCCGTCGCCATTTTTTCCGAATAATCGCCGTACTCTCTGCTACAGACTTCGATCACTGCAAACACGAGCAACAGGAGTGTTTTGTTTATATTTTAGAATTTCCAAGACCATGGATTTCAAATCGCCATCGTATCACCAATATTATTATACTCACTGAAGTCCGCCGGATTATAGTGTTTGGGGCAATTGAGTCCTACGGACGACAGGTACGGGACCATGTCTTGGCCCACTCCGGCGAACATGCACTGCCCTTCGGCCACAATGTACACGTGATCGAACATTGCAAACAGTTTGGCACTGGGCGTGTGTATGGAACATATAATCGTTCGGCCGCCGTACGCGAGATCCTTAAGTAACGACACGCATTGTGAACTGGACAAGTCGTCTAGGCCACTGTAAAATAATAATAACAATAATTATTATATTTAAAACGTTCCACGGAGGTTTTAGACGTGTTTCTGTGTGTTGTGAGACAATTTACCGATACAGGGGACTTTCGATTATCCGAAGCCCAAAGAAAAATAATAATTCAAGTTGTCAACAAGCTCACACGGAAAAATTCAATGAAAATTTGTTAAATAAATTATAAAGAATTTTAAATTATATCAAGGTTTAAGTTTCCGAACTGTACTTTATTTCATTTAAATTATATACGTTTTTAATAAGTCGTTCGTGCGAATGTCAACAAAACTATATTTTAGACATTTGTTAATTGTTTTTCACGTCATTTATATACTATTATTTACTTACTAGTAATTATTTATTGAAAAAACGTAAAAAATAAAACAAAATGAGGTACTCTTGTGAGGTAGTCTTGAAGTATACTTGTTATTTATTTAGTAGCTATTAGTTTTGACTTACGTCATCTTCAGGTTGCATATTTCAACATAGTTAAAAAATAATTTACTAATAAAATAAGATGAATTCATTACCTTTAAAATAATATATTTTTTACATCAATATATACTTGTTTTATACTTGTATATTTATACCACATTTTGTTTGTTTTGAGTTTTATATTTCTATTTACTATTTTTTTATTATTATTTTATATGTTTGTGCAATTTTCATTTAATGTAAATTATTTTTTAATAATGTCAAAATATGTAGCCTGAAGATGACATAAAACGAAACTAGTAGTTACAAAATAAACAGCAAGTACCTACTTGAAGACTATATATTTTATTTTTTTTTTATATTTACAGCTTATCAATTATAAAGGAATACTACATAATCTTAATTACAATTATTTATTAACAGTTTATACCAAACTCAAATGTTATTTTGTTTTTTAATCAATGTTTATTTAGGTTGAAATTTAATATAGAATAATATGTCAGCTGTGTAAACACCTTTTATTTTTACATCCAGATACAACAATTTTAAACTATAACATAAATAAATATAGATTGGTTAAATGTTATTTTGAAAGTGTTTCTGAAATGATAATTTATTTAACAAAGTTCTCAAATTAAAGTACCCTGTATACGTATATATTATGTTTGAATGTTACTGACATAAGAATATTAACATGATACATATTGTATGCAAATAACAAATTAAACATTACAAATACATTTTGAATATCTATTAAAGTTATTGCTGTATAAATCCTTGAAAACGAAATTTTAAGTTTTATGTCATGGCTCTATGATTTTGATTGCTTTGACGCTAATCAAGAATTATGAAGATATAATAATTATTCTAGTACAATGAATAATGATTGATGTTCATTGATCGTACAATGGTCAGTTCATAATTTATAGTGAATATACATAAATTAAAATCGCTTACGTTGTCGGTTCATCTAAAAATATTACAGGGGGATTGTTGACGAGCTCTAAAGCGATAGATAATCGTTTTCTTTCTCCGCCAGATAAATTCTCCATAAGCGTGTGTTTTGCTTTTGAGAGTCGAAGCATCTGTAGAATTTCTTCGATCTGGAAAGCAACAACAACCATTATAAAATTGGTCCAATATTGACATGTGTACGCAGTAATAATTACAGAGTCGATTTTGTTTTCTTTGGAAATCGTGTAACCAAGCTTTAAATCGGCTGCTATTTCCATAGACTCCATTACGGTGAGCGCTGGTTGCAAAAGATCTTCTTGCATAATGTAACGGCACATTTTTCGAAACGATTTCATTTCTCTCGGTCGGCTATTCACCATAATAGAACCTCTGGCATCGCCGCATCTAAAAACCCGTATGTTTTTTAACAAAATTGTTTTATACAAATTACAAAATGGTAAATTTCATTTGTAAGAAATGTCTTACCTATACCCGGCTAATACATTAATCAGTGTACTTTTGCCCGCTCCAGACGGCCCGAGAATTGCCGTAAGTTCACCAGACCTGAACAAGCCACTTACACTTCGAAGAATAATTTTTGATCCTGTCAATGAGAGGGCAAAAAAAAAAAACAAAATAGAAACTATGCAGTATACATTTTTCGTTTGTAATCTTATTTTAGTTGTCTATATGTACATTTATGTACGTTTATGTGATAGATTCAATATAAATCAAATGTTTAGAGCATAGTGCATACTATACTATACTATACTATATACTATATAAAATACAATTTGTTTATATTCATGGAGTTTTTCAATAAACCGATTTATTGACGTACACAATATGATTTCGATGTATCATTCTTCCCTACATGATCTCTACGTTGTATGTAGTATAATCCGTAGTAAATTAAATGACCTTCAGTATTAAATAAACCTTGAATTTCTCTCGAATAAAACATTATATCATTGCAATTTTACATATTACTTGAATTATATTAAGTTTCCTTGAAATCAGTTTTCAATTTAGTCAAATTATTCTTGACTTGGATGATCATTATTTTAGATCGAAAATAAAAAAAAATACACGCGAGATGAATTTCAAACCATATTGTTATAATAATCACTAATAACCATTGTAGATTTCTTGCAGGGTGATAAGTTATACACTATTCATAAAATGAATTATCGAAAACTCGTATTGATCTTACAAATAATATGTTTAAAATAACACACTGTCCATATTATATTTTAGTATCCAATGTAGTGTTTACAGTCTTTATACTGTATTGACGAATATCTCGTTAAAAAAATACAATATTTCAAAATTCTATAATTTGCTTTATTTTATTCGGATTGAATCTTTTGGTTCTGTGACTTTATTAACTTTATTATTTATTATCAGCAGGTTTTATATAGTTATTAAGTGAATCTTATAACATTAGAAGTAAGAAAAAATGTGTTTTATATTTCTCTCAAGTACTAAATTAGTAGGTAGGTATTTCGTTGTTACTATTTACATAATATGTTACATCTTTTAGAGATATGTTTAGGTTAATATCTCCATTTGATAAAGGAAACAAATACGTTTAGATTTGTATTAGCTCATCTTGAATACTTAATAATATAATTAAAATTAATCGAAATTAATAAGTTTTAGTCAAGTGGGTTCCTAGTTAATCACAATTCTTATTTTATCAATAAATACAAATCATAGAACAATGTAATGGTGACTGGACAATATTTTTTATTTTATTATTCCATCGTCTTGTCGTAAAACTGACTTCAACCTTGAACAGGTAAATTAAAAAATTTGTTTTTAAAAATCCATCAATTTTCTAAAAGTACTAAATTAACACATTTTTTTTATTTTTAATGTTATTTATAGCGCATATTATGATGGTTCTAACTTCTTGTGCATATTAAAGCGATAAAAAATACATTTTTTAAGTTATGCCCTGTTGATCAGTGTAATACTATACTTTTTTTTTTTTAATAATAACACCAATAATATTAGTTAATTCTTTTTTTTTATTGTTTTAAATAGATGCATTTTTAGTAATATTTTAGCTGTGATTTCTTATATACCGATAATTTAATAAAATTTAATTACGAAAATAACATTCCTCAATAGAAGTCATGAAGTAGTATGATTAATTCGATAAAATTAACCTAATTTGACCTTTGTATCCGGTGCATCACCTTTCGTACCAAGTAATAAAAATAAAAATAATTCTAATCGAATAATATGTGTAAATGACTGAGTAGATATAGCTAACTATATTATAAAATATAGTAATGACATAGTTACATAGGTAAACCTAACCTTTGGGTAAAAATCCAGGTCATTTGATTTAATCATTATTATCAATAGAGATGTTTGTAATTACTTTATAGAATTTTTTTTTATCAAACTGCATATATATATATATATATAGTATATAAATCAACATTTTGTCTTTTAAGTTCAAATTCTAATTATCCAACTGAATTATTTGAACTTTGTATAATATAAACATTATAACTTTATTTGTGTCATTTATAACAGTTTGAAACCTGCAACCACAGGTAATGGTCAAATTTTGTAAACATTATTTGTGCTATTTGAAAGCAATAAATTAGTGGAATTTAATTTATAAATCATTTTCGAATTGCTTAAAAGAATTATTGTAGGTTATTTCGTCTTAATGAATGTTAATACATTTCAAATCACGAATAAAAATTAATTTGATTATATTTGTTTAAGCAAACTCCATGATCACCAATTTATTTTTAATTTTTTCATTGAGTATGTATGAATATAATCTGATAAAATGAGTAATATTTTAGACAATTTTCGCATTAAATAGAAGAAATATTGATTAGCATTTATTGAAAATAAATAAATTTCTTTATAATAATAAATATGTTAAAATAATTTGATAGTATTTAACGGAAAATATAATAATAATTTATCTTTTCATACTTTAATTTGTATTGGGGTAAATAAGTTTGGTTAAAAATTAATCATAATCTACATAAAAATTAATATTATTTTCCGATAAAAATATATACAAATTGTATTCGAGGTGCAAATTAGGAAAGTTTTAAGTTACCACTATATCTAAAGACATTTTATATATCTTGTCTAAAATTGTATATTTTATGTAATACAAAAAATCATTTTGACCATGATGTTATTATCAACTGGCGCTTAAGAATTTGAAATATAAATACATTCGTAGTTAAACAATTACCAAAAAAATGACCGAAATTTTTTTTGTATTTTATTATTTATGGTTTATAATCATGCCGGTATCCTGAGAATAGTAACGGTAGTTTTAAAGTATTTAATGACGATAAATATTTTGAAATCGATAATTTATTTTATAACAATTCAATTATAAACTCATAGTATATAATAGTGTTTATACTAAACATCAGTGGTACAAAATTTTACGTTATACACCAAGTTCAAAATAATTATTTACAAAATTCAACAGTTTACAGATTACGTAAAAACTGACGAAATCCGTTTACCTATTTCTATACATGCATGTAACTAGAAATTTGCTCACCCTGTATATGAGATTTAGCAACGTATAACTAGTTTCGTTAAGGAGTTTTTATGAGGTCATCGTCCTTTATTACAATTACAACTTACGTTTGCAATTTTTATAGCCGCGGGAATCTGCAGACTGCTGCAGAACAAGTTCTATTTTATACATTTGTTTTTCTGAAACCGTCATCATTTATATAATCCATACCGTTTATAGATACCCACAATTTTAAAAGAAAAGAAAGGTAAAAAAAAAAGAAGTAAAAATATTATAATATTAATATATTTCGTTCGTCCTGAGATGAAGTAATTACGACAACAGACAAGACTGCTTTCATATAAATTCAATTAATAAAGGAACTATGTACCTATGGAGTAGGTAATGTTCATTAGCGATTTTAATTATTAAATTATCTACAACTTTACAAATAGCATCACAATAATTATTATATGTGTATTAATAAATGATATATTTTGATAGCCTGCCCTCAGTTATATCATTACTATGTATTATATCACGTTACACGTGATATAATACAATTTTGAAGATTAAAAAAGAAAAATCTCAAGTAATTTTAACAAATTTTTTAAATGTTTCATTGGTGCGTGCGTGTGTACGTATGTGTGCTGGTGTGTGTGTGTCTGTGTGTGTGTGTGTGTCTTTGTGTGTATGCGCGCACCAAAACGAACAAACTTTTCCTTTCAAAAAATGAAAGAGAAAGGGCCCCGTAATTTTGATTAATTATTTTTATAGGTACATCTAAATGTAAAAATAAAAACTCTTCGAAATGTGTCGTCATAGATATTTTACGATACCCAGACTGGGGATTGTAAGTTCGCCACATAAATCATTTCATAAACAATATTTATTTTATACCTACTAAAAACTATTTCTTTTGTAATAATTTATTATATTAAGTTTATTTATGACGTATGTATATAAATTTATAACTATCAGATTATTTTTTTGTGTCGATAATAATTGTATTGTATAATATCATTGTTCAATGACATTTTCGTGAAATTGTGAAAACTGGAAATGACTGACAAAAATGTTGTATAGATTTTAATTTATATAACGCGTTACATTACTGCATTATTTATATGCAAGTAAATTTTTGAATAGTTCAATCAGAATCCTAATATATCGACACGAGTAGGTATTTAACATGATTCGTAATAAATGCGGACAATAGATATCTATAATTGATCAAAACTAATGATAAGATTACGGTTTTTTTAAATGATTTTCATAGAAAGGTCAGTACGTATAGCATGTATTTTATTTGAATTTTTTTACCGTTTCGGCCTTGCGGAACACTGTAAGTCAAGTCTGAAAATTCGATATCAACAGGAGGCCTTTTGAGGAGGTGATGATGAGACTTGCCAGTTTCTACGTCGTCGAGAGGATCCATTTTTTAATTATAAAATCTGAAAATAAAATCGTAGAACATATTTAACTTGGATAATTTTTTAAGCCATCTGTAATAATACACGAACACAAGTTAAAACCAATACACGGAATCGTATCTATAATTAATTGTAATTATTCGTAATAATAATAAAGAAAAAATATATCTGAGATTATAATGACCTACAAAATAAAGAACCACTCATATATTATGTGTACTAAAAACATGCAAAAACAACTAAAGAATGCATTTAAATTTACCTCATTAACAATAAAAAAAGCCGGACATACTTCGCACGACGGGTAGTATTCTCTTGACGGGCATATTAAATTTTAAAGAAACGATAAATCATTTCTTCAGTAAAACGATTCTGAACGAAGGAAGTTAATAATATAAGATATAAAAAAAATGTTCAAAAAATGTCCAAATTTTTTTTTCACATTTTCAAAATTTTCTTGCGCCAAAATCTTTTTTATAGGATTTTCTACCTATCTTTAAATTTTCATAAAATTCTGATCAAAAAATGATGGTTTTCGAATCGTTTTTGTCAAATTTTGGGTAGTTTTTCCAAAAAAAAAACATTGAAGAATTGAGAAATTCAAAAAATGACCTCTCTAAAATACAATCTAGAGGTGAATCGGGTTTCAAAAAGTTATTGATCGAAACTTTTGGACAAGTATTTCTATACGAAAAGTTGTACACAGAAAAAAAAAATAAACATCATTGTAAAAACACTAGCTTCTTTACTTCATTCAGAATCTAAAATCAGGCTAATATAATAATATACTTAGAAGAATCTTCGATAATTTATGTAGATTTATAAACTTCTAATTATAAATACTATACCTATATAGTATTTATTGGTATTTAATAGGATAATACCAATTAATACTTAGTACTTAATCGTAATTGAAGAACTAGACAATTTTAATTAGCCAATTTTTTAATTGATAATAAAAAAATGTAAATGTTATAACATAATTTACGCATAATGTACATCGATGATAATTTGTTAGATTAATTGGTAGTTTCCATTTGAAAAAATTTTTATTAAAAATGTTCAATACAACTGCAATTATATTAAAACATGTAATTAATTCTTCTCAGTTGTAAATGTATATTTTATATTTTAAAACAATTTATTTTTAATTATATATAATACAAAATAAATTATAAATAAAATTTTAGATTCTGAGTGGAGCAAAAAAGCTAATGTTTTTAAAGTTGTGTTTATTTTTTATTTTTTTTCCTGTGTACACGTATTTCTGTAAGTAAGTCCCGGATAGCAACTTTTTAAATCAGAATTCACATCTAGATCATCTAGATTGGAAGGTTATTTTTCAAAATTTTCAATAGTTTCCTTAAAATTTGACAAAAACGCCTTTAGTAAGCACTCTTTTTATTTTAATCCAAACATTATAAAAATTCAAATATAGATAGCAAATAATATGAAAAATATTTTGGTGAGGTAAATTTTATTTTTTGTTCTGTTTATTTCTAATACTTTTTTTCTTATCAAAAAATTGTTTTTCCTGTTTTCAGTTGACAGTAAAGTGTATAGCTGGCTGGGTAAAATATAAATTATTTGTAATAATTATAAACTTCATAATTTTTAAATAAAATTGTGTTTTGAATGAACTATAGCTCAGCTCAGAATCGTTTTATAAAGAAATGATTTATTGTTTCTTTAAAATTGAACACACGCCATGGTGCGAAATATATCCGGATCTTTTAAAGTATACCTATTAAAGAGTTCATACAAAGAAAACTGATAAGAAAAATAAATTATCTGATTGAAGAAAAAGACATTTCCGACTGAATTCTTCCGACTAAACTATGTGATTTATTAAATAAATTTGTTATAAATTTAATTGTGTATAAAAATAGGTTATATTTTATTCAATAACAGTAATATTGCAATACAGTTTCTTTCTTAATTTATTTTAATATTCATTAATTATTAATTATTTATTTTTATTTATTATATTATATTAATGTAATAAATGTTTAAATTATAAAAATATGTATTCATTAATTATACTAATTATTAAATTATAATATGAAAATAAATTGGGTAAAATAAAATAATATAGATCGTAAGAAAATAAAATGAAACTTTAAAAATGTTCTACGTATTTACAGCTTTAGATTTTAATTAACCATTAAAATATTTTATTACTACGTAATTTAAAAATAATAACTTGTTCTCAGTACTATATAAATAACATCTATATTACAACGAGAGAATAGCAATGATATTAATTATAGGTACCATACGTGTTGGTATTACTAAGACGATTTTTGAACCGGCTATATATAATATACTATTGACATAGAATAGCTAAGTTCGTAGAGGTACATGAGGGTGACAGATTTATGATATATTAGGTTTACCAAAGATTAATAACTTATAATATTCTAATTTATTTTTGGGACCAATTACACAAAATAAATTAAATAATATTCATATATCATATTGAATTGCAATTATTTTAAATCCTATAATATGTATATCATTAATTACATATTTGTGTAAAGTTATGATAGCATGTTTTGTCATATTATTATTCACTAGATAATTATTTTAATCAGAAATGGGGAAGAAAAGATTCATATCTTAGAAAAATAAAATATATCATAAATGTTAGATAAAATTCAAAATGCATAAATCGTACTATTACACATAAAAAAAAAAAAAAAATAAATAAATAAATAAATAAAAAAAGCCGGACATACTTTGCACCACGGATATTCTTCGATTCTCGGATCAGATACTCTTGAAGGGTGTGTATAATTTTAAAGAAACGATAAATCATTTCTTCAAAAAAACGATTCTGTACGAAAGAAGTTAATAATATAAAGAACAATAGTCGTTATTTTCAACACACTAACTAAGAGTATCTGACCCGAAGAGCAAAGAATTATAGTGGTGCGAAGTATGTCCGGCTTCTTGCCTTTACTTTATTTAACTTTGCTTTGATTTACTTTACTTTACTTTTTTTTATCTAATAAATAAAAGAAAAAATATTCAATGAGAAAAAAAATGTTAGAAAAGTGTCCAAATTTTTTTTTACATTTTCAAAATTTTCTTGCACCAAAATCTTTCTTATATTATTGTCTATCTATGCTTAAATTTTCATAAAGTATGGATCAAAAAATGATTGTTTGCGAGTCTTTTTTGTCAAATTTTGGGTAGGTTTTTCCAGAAAAAAAAACTGAATAATTGAGAAATTCAAAAAACGACCTGTATAAAGTATAAACTAGAGGCCAATCGGGTTTCAAAAAGTTACTGATCGAGACTTTTGGACAAATAAATCTATACGAAAAAGTGTTCACTGAAAAAAAATTAAAAAAAGAAGAAAGAAATAAACATTATTAAAAAAACACTAGCTTCTTCACTTCGATCAGAATTTAAAACAATGGCTATATCATAATATAATATATGATGTGTTACTCTTCTTACTTTTTGCCGTATTTATTTATTTTAATACACATTTTATTCTGAAGTAAGAAATTCATTATATCTTTATTAATTACATATTGGAATACAACAGTGTTAAAATAGTTGTCGACAATTTGTTTCTAATAGACAAGTTTTATCGTGGTTCAGTACAACGGGAGTTTAATATCAGTACATAATATACACTGTGTACAAGTATCGTAGTTACTGTAAAAAATTGTTAGTTATAAGAGTAGTAAGGGTAGGTACTAGGTAGTTAGTTCTATTTTTATGCGCTCAAACTGCTCACTACTTTGATACTGATTAAATAAGACAATCGAGATTATTTTACAGACCTTAAACATCCATTAGCAACTTTATGGTAATTTACCAATATCAATGTAAATTGGATTTAAGTAGTTACATAATAATTAAATTACTTAATAATTGAATCGTTTACATAAACATTAGGTTTTCCAAATTCTAATGTCCATTTATATTTAATTATCGGTATAATTAATAACCTTTGTGTGAAAGTATGAAATTGTGTGAAAGAGTGTGAAAGTATTTATGAAAACATCAAAAATTTATTTTTAATTCAGTTGTACATACCTATAGAGTAAACTATATGTGGAGGCACAAAATTAAATTTTATTATGTCCATGAATGACTTATTATGCAGTAAATAAATGATAATAATAAGCAAGAATGAGCAAAGTATTACATCTTTTTTTTTTAGTATGCACCTAGGACCCACGGATAATTTTGATATTTAATTACTAGTGATTGAAACTACAATAAAAGGCACATAATTTAGAGCTTTGTAATAATAACTGTACTATGAATGAATAAAAATTCGCTTAGAATCTAATATATTTAGTAATAGGTATAAAAAGTAATAAAAAAAGTTCTTAAATTCTATTTATACTTATAACTAGGTTATTTTTTTTAAATATAATTTTTTGTTCAATTGTGTATGGCCTAATCTAACTTTTAAATAAAGGCCATACAGCACGTTTTACACTATAAAAATCTTTTTACACTTAATTTATTATCCTTTTCAGGAAATATTTTCAACGGATCATCTATGCATAGATGTTTCATTGTATTAATAGTTTTAATATCTGGCTATATCTAGATGATTTGGAAATCACTCATTAGATCTAACTATAATAAACTTAATCCGCATTTACTCGGTCCATTGACAATTGGTTTAAAATAAGTAATCGCTAATAATTAAATGTTTCTATAATACAAAATTGTTTCAACATTAATAAATATGTAGGTATTAAATTTAATTAATTATTGCTACTTTACCACAATATCTTAAATTCTCAATAAGAAACTTGCGAAAAACGTGGTAGCCATAAAATAATGTCTTATGTATCATTCTCAATTTTTTTTCATTAAAAATATTACGGAACCTACTTTTTTCACGTTTTATTCATGTTGAAAACTTTGTTAGATAATACAATTGTAAATTTTGCTAATTGTCGTCAATGCAATGAAATTAATTAATTAATAGTTAATAATATCAACGAACACATAAAACTAAATAGAAAATACGTCATTGCAGTAATATAAAATACAAGCGTTTGCAAACGAAAACATCAACTCTTATTCACAGTTAAAGTAATAATTTTGTATAATATTGGCAAAAAAAAAAAAAATCCTACTTAAACATACTTCATTTTATGACGTCTTTAGATTCCCCTCCCTTCTTGTTTTTACTATTCTATAACACGTATTTCTAGTGCAATTTAAAATTGAAGGCAAACGAGGAGCATGCATTAAGGTTAACTAAAATAAAACGGATAAAATTTATATTTTATTTTTTTATTTCCTATGTTTTGTACTCTCAGGAAACACCGAAAAGCCAAGACCTTGGTTTTACTTATGATGTGATGCTGAATATCGATAAATTCCGTTCTCTTCAACTATCTTGTTCTTGTTATGCGAGTATTAAAGTAGGTAGTTTAATTGTATTATATTATGATTAAAACATCATGTATTACTCAAGTATCACCAGAAATTGTACACTACCAACTTAATATTATTCTATACTAACTATAAACGAGAAACGAGTAAGTATGTATAATAAATCGCACATAGTTTATCCATTACATCAGCATTTTTCAACATTTTCTCATTCACTTTCACCCTACCCTTCATTAATGTTTCACGCATCTCTCCTCCCCTTAAATATCCGAATTGATGATCTTTATTTTCTTCTTGATATAGTATTTTTTACGTATTAATCCACGTGGATATATTAAGTACCCAGTAGATAATTGCAGTACCAAACGAAAAAAGTGCGTACTTCGATCGTCGGGTAGGATACTCTTGATAGGTGTATAGAATTTTAAAGAAAAGATAAATCATTTCTTCAATAAAATGATTTTGTTGAACGGAGCTTCAACTAATATACAATATTAATTATCAGTTTTGAAGAATTGAACATAAATGGGATCGAGTCGAACCCGGCATCGTCGTATAATTGAGCGAATGGGTTCTCATTGTGCCACACTAACATCGGTGGACCTTGAAGTAAAATAGTAGGTGTTTAGTATAATAACAGAAAATATTGAATTTTCAAAGTAGAATAAAATCATTAGAAAACTATTGTTGCACGTGGATTTCAATTCACACCATCGTATTCAACGTCGAAAAATGCAGTAAAACCTTATTAACCTTCAGCAACCAAGTGTTTATAAATTATAGATATTACATAATACCCGTCTGTATTTTCTCCGATTTTTTTCTGTCAAAACCTTGTAAAATGTTTACTTCTTTGTTCGATCTAAATTTTATTGCTCCATAATATTCGTAATCAAATTCTCTACCAATGCATCAAGTTTCAAAACAATCAGTAAAGCCAATTTTATTTTATGTACGTTAAAGTGCGTAATTTTAGGTAGAACTAACGAATTTCGTCGAAATTCTAACTTAAAACGGGTATAAAAAAAAGTTGACTTACGATTTTCGAGATCTTTTCAGGTCAATTAGACATATATGTCAGTGAAATTAAATTTTCAAGTCTTAATATCAAAAATGAAAAATTGTATTAAATAAAAACTAACAAAAAATGAAATATTGTATTAACTAAAAACTAACAAAAAATGAAAAATTTTCAAAATGCTGTACTTAACTAAAAATTGATCAAATCTTTTTGAAATTTATATGAAATGTTTTTGTAACCATTATTAGTAGCTGCATTATTTTTAAAGTTATGTTAAAAAGTAATTTTCAATTTTACGAAAATTCTGGTAATTGCATATTTGGCCGTTTTTTGTCAATTTTTCGACAGATTTTCCCCATTTTTGGAAAAAGTATTGAGTAATTAGAAAAATAACCTCTCTAAAGTACCATCTGTGTGTGATTCGGGATCTGTAGAGATAATGATCGAAACATTTAGACAAGTATATCTATACGAAAAATTGTTCATAAAAAGAGAAAAAATAAAAAATAAATATATATATATATAAACATCATTGTAAAATCATATGCTTCTTCACTTCGTTCAGAATCTAAAAATTAAAAAAAAAATGAATATCATTGTAAAAATATAAGCTTGTTCACTACGTTCAGAATCTAAGATAATGGGTCATAAAGAAGTCTTTTAAATTAATTAAATTCTATTTTCCCGACATTACTCTTTTTTTATCACGTATCCTTTGATATTAACTCACGTACGCGATAAATATATACGCGAAATATATATATATATATATATAGGGGGGAGGAAGATTGAGTGTTCAATTTTGTATAGTTTAAAAGAAACAATGGAACATAAAATTGCAAATTTTTTATTGGTTATTTGAAAAAAATATAATTATACTTTAAATAACGATTCATTAGACGAGTAAATACCGTACATGATTAAATAACGAAAATAGAACAATTGTTATAAACTAATGTTAAAAACTGTATTGTTTCTATAAATCTAATTGTTTAATAACTTAGAAAAAATAAAAATATTTTCGTAAATATTAAAAATACTAATTCTTACAAACAGTAAATTGCAATAATATAGTACACAACGAATTATGGATTACAAATGTTTGTTATTACTTAGTTTTAGTTATTTATGTAATTTGAGAATTTGAAGGTTAATTAAGAAAACGATTTACCACGTTTTTTCGATATTAGTGACACGATTCAACACGTTTTAATGATAACTGTGGATAAAATGAAATATAAATTATACATCAACAGGACATAAAAGGTTCTCACATAGTATATTTTTTTGTAAAAAAAACTCTTTTAATAATTAATACATTTTAATTGAAAATAATATTTTATACTATATTTCAAACTTTGAAAAGCTTATTAGAATGTTATTTATTTTAAGTATCAAATATACTATCTTTATATAAAATGTAATATTGTAATATCATCTTTATATACGTTTATATAGATATCATATTCGATTCTTGAAAAAAAAAAAATCTTCCTTAATAATGATTATGGAAAACACGATATCATCCAAAATAGTTTTCTAGTTCTAAAAGAATCTGAATCATTTAAATAGTTTTTTATGTAGGTAGGTACTCGTATGTACATATTACACTTCATGTTTTAATCGTATATGTATTATGTAGGTACGATATTATAATATGTTGGTATTGGGTTTAAAATCTATTTTAAAATTTTATTCTTACAAGTGCTATCGGGTATTTACATTTTATATTCTGAACGAAGTGAAGAAGCTCGCGTTTTTATGATGATTTTTATTTTTTTTCTATGAACACTTTTTCGTATGGATCTACTTGTCCAAAAGTCTCGATCAGTAACTTTTTGAAACCGGATTTGCTTCTAGTTGGTACTTTAAAGAGATCATTTTTTGATTTATCGTTTCTTTAAAATTCTACATACCCACCAAGAGTATCGAACCAAAAGAGCGAAGAATATCCGTGTTGCGAAGTATGTCGGACTTTCTTGTCTATATTTTACTTTACATTAATTTACTTTTTATTATAAAAACAATTACTTAATTTTATTTAATAGGCTGGTTATTCAAAATTTTCTCACGCACGTTACTTTCTTTAATATTTTATTTCAAACATCATAACCAACAGGTTTAAAATCTAGTGATAAAATAATATATTGAAGATAGATTTAGCATTGTTATAGTTATTTCCTTAGTCACATTAAGTCTTAAAACCTGTTTTCGATAAAAACAGAAAAAAAAAATGTAAACTGGTACTGTAAGTATACATTTTTTTTTCGGTATATATTAAAGCTTCCATTGTATGGTAGTATTTATACGGTTTTTCAAGACATGCTATGATGACAAGTATACTCATTAGACATGAAACCGTTTAACAAGTCAGCGATGCAAATCTACCAACTGTTTATAACCAATATAAGTACTCGTTTTGCACGCTTCAAAAATATAATGGATTCAGAAAAATACAAGAATTATATTTTAATATTAATACACGAGCAAGAAGCGATTCCTATCAGTACATTATTTTTGGGTTGAGTTTACAACAAAAAAGGTAATCGCGGAAATTTAATGAATGTTAAAATATATTTAAACATTAAGATAAATAAATTTATTTTCGAATTAGAATTTTAAAATTTTTAAATGACGTTTCAGCAGTGTTTCCACAACTTCGATAATGTCATATGCAGTTGAGTCCCAACACAGTTGAGAGAATAACCACAGATAGTTTCAGAAATTTTTAAATATTCTAAAGTAAATCGTACGTTAGCTTCAGGTGAAATAAAGTGGTGATGTATAAACCGCAAATCTTTGATGGTTCTCAAAAACATGATCAGAAAATTAATTATTAATTCGGGCAGTTTACACGACAAAAATTTTTACCGGAAAAAAAAAACCGGACCGAGTTTACAATATAGCACATATGTCGTTATTAGTGTTATGGATATATTATTGTCTCTATGGGGTACGCTTATAAAATCTCCATAAAAAATTATTGTTGTTTGATGCAATCTAACGATGGCCGAGATAATAAATATTTTATACGATTTGTCTTCTTTTAGAATTTATTAAACTACACTCCCCCAATCCTCCAACTCCATATGTATTAAAAATATTTTGTGTAGGAGAAGATATGTTTTTTGACAGCGTAGTACATTTACTTATAACTTTTATTGATATTAGACTTATTCATGGTTATTTGATTTTTAGATTCTGAACAAAGTGAAGAAGCTAGTGTTTTTACAATGATGTTTATTATTTTTTTTTTTCTGTTAACACTTTTTCGTATAGAAATACTTGTCCAAAAGTTTCGATCAATAACTTTTTGA
>JAIPRM010005073.1:0-21345 GCA_025469315.1 Stegophylla sp. TES_Ste_2020 | reverse complement strand
AGTAATTTTGTATTGGAAATTTGGGTATCTGGAAAAATAAATCTCTTACCTCTTTAATACCATTATTGCTATTTGTTGTTTTTAATTTCGTGTCTGTTGAATGAACTATTAATGTTAATTGAAACTTCAATTATTATTATTTCTCTTTTTTTTTAGATTGATATTGACTTTAAACGTTTGTATGGAAACAACGTAACAGATATGCTTAGTACATTTGATCGATCATTCAACCAATTATTAACAATATTTTATGACCGTATAAAGGATGTGAATAGCAAAAAACTACTTGAAGAATTAAAAAATAATATTAATGCATCAGAAGGTATGTAAAGTATGCTTTGAAAAACTTACTTCTATATTGTTATAGCATTATTTTTTTGCTTGTTATTAACAATTAATTATTGTGTTATAAACAACATGTTATTACAACAGTTCCGAGTGTGCCCTGCTTTGTTGTCTGTACTTAACTTTTTTTACTCTTTATTTTGTATCTTATAAATAAAAAAAAAAGGAAATAATAATTAATGAGAAAAAAGTGCTAGAAAAACTTTTTCAACATTGATATCCAAATATTATTACTAACGGCTAATAACTATAAGAAGTCTATCTATCGTGTGTTGAACTTTTAATAAATCTTGAAAATTTGTACATTTAAGTTTATACATATTTTCTGTTCAAAATGTAAATAGTATTATGTAAAATATAGACTATAGAGTACCAATATAATATATTATAGTTCTATAATCATTGCTATTAGCATATAGATCAGAATATTAAACATCGTATAAAACAATCTGTACAAAATTGGCTTTTACGTTCAATAGGTAGTAGATACCAACTTGGGTATACTTATGAGTTATGAGTAGGGCCCAAAACTTGATGACCTAAAAATATGTAAAAAATTCATAAAATGACATTAAAAAATATATATTTTGCAATTTTTAAACTCGGAAAAAAAATATTAATCAATTAATAATGTAATGAAATTTCTTTTTGTCGAAATTCTTGGAGTACTACAGTAAAAATGACAATAAACATTTATTTTATCTTTTATAAACTTGAAAAAAAAAAAATGTAAATACTCTTGAGGATTTAATAAATTCTAGAAATGTGTAGAATTTCTACTTTTTTTAAAATTTTGTTTTTTGTCTACTCTGTAACAAAAAAAAATATCATACCTACTAATTATATTTGTAAATAAATGAACAAAATGTAGAAAAACGAAAAAAATGCACCAAAAATATTAAAAAATGAATGTAAATCGAAAAATTCCCCAAAAAATGCAAAATAAAAATTGTGCCATAGGATTCTGTATTTCGTGAATCAAATTTCTATAGAGACGAGTAACACATTCGAGCAAAAGAAAAAAAAGATGCAAATGCATCAATTTCCGGGCCCTAGTTATGAGTGTAAATCGTGTAAGACCCATCAACCACCCATTTAAATAGGGGTGGCAGTCACCACCCCTGTAAGATAGAATCGGCGTCACCTACTATATAATAATTATTCGCCTTTGAAAATGTATAAAATATAAACGCAGTGTTTTTTGTTGTTTATTTGGTGGTAAAAAATTCGTTCCAAGTTTGAAAAATTTGTAAACAAAAGAAATTAGACACATTTTTTTTTTTCGCATACGTAGATGGATATTATTGTTTACGATACACGCGACATTATAATATATAATTATTGTTCGTCTACTATATAATTATTATATGCGACGACAACCAAACGTTCTTTTATAAACAAATTGTTTGAATAAATTTCGATATAAATATTTTTTTTTTCGACACAAAAGCTCAACAAGCCCGAAGTTCCTTATAAAAGACGAGGATTGTCGGCAACTAGGAATCATTCGATACGAATTCTACGGTTTTCAGTGCGCGTCATATATTATTTCCACGATATATCTTTCGTTTATAGTTTGTCGTTAAAAATAAAGTCACACGCGAAACTCAAGACGCAATATTTTGTTCGAGAAATTCCTTACAATGTATTTTACAACAGTGTTCACTTCGGTCCTCCTCGCTGCAGCAATGATGTCGCAGGTGACATCGTCGTCGACACCAGTCTTGCTTGTAGTGTTCGATAGTATCAATGGCAAATTGATTGATACTCATATGCCGTCGTTGCGAAAGGATGGTGAAATAGGACGACATGCTGCTAGAACCGGACCCATAAGAAGCGTAAACCTCACGAAGTCTTTTCCGACACTGCATACCATAGCTACAGGGGTTTTGCCCAACGAGCATGGAGTAATTGCTGACACTATGTTCGACAAAAACGGAGTAAAAATGTTCAATACGTACGAACAGTTCAACTACAATCCAACCGTCGTAACACCAATCTGGGTAAGTCTTACCTGTTATCGTGTTGTAGTTTTCGACATTGACTAAAATATTAGTGAACAAAACATAAATACGATTAGATACTCTTATTGTGTTTTATTCGTTTAAATTATAAATTTATAATGTTAATTTGATATTTACTTAGATTATTAGATTTTTTTTTTTTTTTTGAGGGGGAGATGTACAATTAAAAAAAAACATTTCGTGTACTTTAGCCAAACATAAAAGAATTTAAGGCACTATAAGTAGTATAAATTCATGATTCATTACTGTTTTCAGGTAACGAAGTGATCTTACCTATATATATATATATATATATATATATAACGAGATTAAACTAATTAATCAATTTAAAGTAGTTATACGTTATTTAACACACACACACATACATTTTTACTAACTAAAAAAACTAACTATATATTACATTCGTTAAATTTAGTTAACTGCAAAAATCAATTTTATAATATTTACGTTTAACAGAATCATTTGCCCAACACTGCAGTGAATCGTGATAAAAATGTAACAGTCATTTTTTTGGTGAATAGTATTACCATATTTCATTAATTAAAAAAAAATTAAATTCACCATTGAATGTGTTTCAAATGTACATGAAGGTAATATTTTTAAAACACTCTGCAACAACTAAATACAATAAACTTAATTTTCTTAGAACATTTAAAATAATCGAATAACGAGACATAAAAAAGTATATATTCAACAAAGTAAACATTGTATATGTAGGTACTACGTATTAATATTTATTTTAAGTTAAAAAAATTGCATTCTCTCATTTAATTTTAATTTATTATTTTATTCGGCATTATTCGTGTTATTTATGCAATCAGTGGCGTTGAACCTATACACTCAAAGAGGGGCACCTCTCCTAATTTATGGTAGGTAGTGTTCAGTGTTCGGTTGGTACTGATCACGAACTGAGAGCTGAAGTCATTATTTTACTTTGGTGCCTCAATTTAATGTGGATCTTAAAGAAAGATTTTGGCGCAAGAAAATTTTTAAAATGTGAAATAAAAATGTTGGCCATTTTTCTAATTTATTTTTTCCTTTCTTTATTTATCAGATTAGATAAAAAAAAGTAAAGTAAAGTAAAGGCAAAAAAGCCGGACATACTTTGCACCATGGATATTCTTCGCTCTTCGGGTCAGATACTCTTGGTAAGTGTGTTGAAAATGGCGACCATTATTGATCTTTATATTATACATATTAACTTTTTTCGTTCAGAATCGTCTTATTGAAGAAACGATGAATCGTTTCTTCAAAAATTCCACTAACCCTCCAAGAGTATCTGACCCGATGGGCGAGAATATCCGCCGAGCGAAGTATGTCCGGCTTTCTTGTTCTTATTTTACTTTATTTAATTACTTTACTTTTGTTTTAAAACGTGGATTGTTTTTCCATCACATCTCAAATATATAAAATAACTACGTTTATATTGTACATAATATTATTGTCGATGACGAATAATAATATTATAGTAAACGTATAATTTAGGTACTAACAGTTGTTGCGCTGTCTATTTCACGAAAACAATAATTGACATTATATATTTTAGTGTGGTGTTTCACACATTACCCATCTGCAAATATGAAAAAAAGAGCGTTTAATATTTTATTGTTCTTTTTTACTTTTGCATTATAAACGAAATAAAGAAGCTAGTATTTTTAGAATGATGTTTATTATTTTTTTTTTTTCTGTTAACAATTTTTCATAGCATAGAAATAATTGTTAAAAGGTCTCGATAAACAATAATAAATATTTTTATTGTTATTTTTTTAACGTTATATTTGACCGGGGGTCAATATGTCCTAGAATATTTTTACCTCTCAGTAAATATATTAGAACAGGGGGGTAAATATATCCTAGGATAATTTTCTCCGTGGTCAAAATGTACAAAGATATATTTACCCCTCCCCCAAATAAAATTATTCAACCAATGTTCAAATAGTTGAAATCACTTAGTCTTTCAGTTTTTATTGTAGGATTTTAGGAGTAAAACATGTTATAGATAGAAAGTACATCAGTTATCCTCCCTCCCCCCGAAAAATAAATATTAGTACCTACGGGCATACTTACTATTAGATTGTTTATATCTACATAACAATAATAATTTTTTAATATCATACCTATTGGTTTGTATAATTTCCTAGTAAATTAATCCAGTAAATATGCTATAGATTTTTACTTGTGTATAAAATAAATGATTTGGATCTATAGGTACCTATATTTCTATATATATTATTTATTTAATATAATACTGGTTTTATTAAATAACATAATGAGACAGTTCTAGTAATTATAATAATTCAAATATAATTAAAATATATATATATATATATATATTAATTGTATAAAATACGTATATATATATATATTGTATTTACAAATCAGTATATTTTTTCTATAGAAGATTTATAGTTATTTTTTCTTTCTATTATTATTTGCAATGTTCTAATATTTAATTTCATAGAATTTTACCATTGTTGATTGCAATAGGTATAAACATAAAAACAACTTACTTTCAAATAAATATGTGATTTCGCCTCAGGATATTTTGAACCCCTGACCTTTATGTAAAATATGCGTTATTATGTACTTTTAGTATATATTAAGTACCTTTTTAAAACAGGTGATTTTTACCTCCTAGTTTAATTCTTTTTCATTTTATCGACTTGAGATTAAAATTTTAGCTCCAGCCAGAATATTTTTACTTCTCTAGGTAAAATCTATTTTATAATGTATTAAAAAACAACAACAGATACATATATTTAAAATCGAGTTCAATGTCATTTTTTTTCTAAAATTTACTCAGTTATTTTGTTTCTTTTGGGGGATATGCCAAGCCATACCTCTTAAAAGACCATTACTCAAAATATTTTGTGTTGGTTCTATATTTCTAACACCGAACCCTAGTAATAAGATTAATACTCGATAATACTCATGCAATAACTGAATTACAGGAAGAAGCTGTTCAGAACCGAAACATAACTGCTACGTATATGTGGCCTGGACCTAATATCAATAGTAATAATAAACCGAATATTATTGAAGAATACAAAAAGTAATATATGTTTAATTTATTTTAACGGCTAGAGGCTATTCAGTTTGATTAATTTGAACTTAGTGTAACTATGTTCACCGTTTTATACTGTCTCGAACATTCAATCAAAAAAAATTAATAATTTTGCATTACAATGAATATAAATTAGTATAGTAGAGACGATTTAGAAGTAGTGATTTTCTGTCTCTGTTTGTCGAACATCTTAGTAGTAGATGTGTTTATAATATTCCAATGTGTAAATCGATATAGCAATGAGATAGGGAATACTAAAAAGTATTTTAAAAGTTATTAAAAAAAAAAACAGATATGAATTCACCGATAAAACTACTTTTGTTCGATTCTCGTTTTTTTTCGACTTTGTCACTTTATGTTTCTCCATGAAAAAGAATTAAATAATTTAACTCTATAAAATAAAGTCAATTTTCTGATCTCAAGTAGACAAAAAAATTGAATTAAGAAAAATGATCTGAAATATAGTCTTCAAAATGAATTGAAACTTGTTTTCGGATTATTTATATCTCGATAAGTCTAGGCCAGTGATTCTCGACCTTTGTGATATATTTCAATGAAATTATGAAATATATTTTTTTTTTTCTAATATATGTGGATGACATATAATTATTTGGTATCGAGAAGTGAATTTTTATCATCCAGCTGATTATGTCACTGAAGATGTGAATTTCCTGATTAAAAAAATTACAATTTGACTGTGATGTCAATTATTGTCTAGTACCTAATACATACCAAAAAATCAAAACTCATATCAGGCAAACTCAGTACCTATTATAAAATCACATCAGTCTTCAAACTAAAAAAGCCGGACATACTTCGCACGACGGGTGTATTTATAATGTTCTGTATAATGTCCCGGTGATCATAAATGAAAAAAAAGATACAAACGGCATCACAATTATATTATAGAAAGATTTGTAGATATTTTTCGGGAAAAATCCCAAAAATATTGAAAATATTTTTAATTAGCTAAAATTAAATTATTGCAGAGTCGTCTTTTGTACAATTACTATATTTTATTCAAACGTAAATTAAAACGAATAAAATGACCGAAAAATTCTAAAATATACTATTGAAATGAAAAAATATCGAAAAATTTAAAAAAAAGGTAAAATAATGCAAAATAAAAGTCATTTGTTTCTATTACATGAAATAAATTATGAACTTGGAAAGCATTTTCTATGATTACCCAAAAATAGATGCATTTTGTATTGAAATATTTTCGTTTATCAATAGTAAATCCCCAAATCAATAAATTTTATAACGTCCCAAATTCGTCAATCAATGCACTTCAAGTGGATGAACAATTGTTTTTGTTGTAGTTATGTAGCATTGGTTTCCAAATAATTAATTAAAAATTACAGAAAAAAAAATATCCCAAATAAATGCAAAAACACATATATGTATTTGGAACCCATTTTTTAAACTCCGTTTTGTATATTATAAACGAATTTATAGCTTTTCAATAATTAAAGTCTTGAGTTCTGATCTGATTCTTTCACAAAAACATTGCGAATCATGCAAAAATTTTAAAATTTTACTACCGTTTGAGTAGAATTCGAATTTGAATGCAATAAATTACGCATTTTAAAATACACCTAAAAACATTCATAATTATAACTATGTAGTCAATTACAATTATTACAAAATTGCATTTTTTTTACAATGAGATTAAAATAATAATATATCACAAAAAGTGTTATTATGAAAATCAATCAAGTAGCCACTTTTACAATCTTCGAAATATTCATTTAACATTTTTTATTTTTTAATAATAACAATATTTTTCAATGTAGGGGAGAGCCATGGGGATCTCACATCACCAATATTAAGAAATGGTTTACAAATGACAATATCGAATTTGGTATGGCATATTTTGAAGATACCGATAACACTGAATCTGTGGATTCATACATGAAGAGGGCCGAAAATGCGATCAAGTACCTACAATTTATAATATTATTTTTAATTTATGTGTATTTCAATGAACAATTATTATATTTCATAGGGAACTCTACAAAGAACTGGATGGTTTAGATGTAAACATCATCATAACGAGTAACCATGGAACAAAAAAAATTCAAAAAAATAACGTTTTGAATATACGTGAATATGTGACACAAAGTAATTGTAACTGTGAATTCATTGTATCAGGAGCTGTTTCGTTTCTGAGATTTAATAATTCAAGTAATTTATTTTAATTAATTGAAATAAAAATATAATTACATTGGAAATAATATACTATTCCGTTCATATTTCTAGATGATCTCGAGAATACATATATTGCATTAAAGGAAAATATGTATTATGAGACAAGATTTAAAGTATATAAAAAGGATGAAGCGTTTATGCTTGGATGGAACTTGAAAGGATTTAATTTATTAGAGAATACACTTTTTGTTGCTACGTTTAATGGGTTCATATTTTATGACGAACACGAATACAACACTTTTCGTCAAAGTTAGTTATCACATTAATTTTATTCAAACCCCATTTATTAACAAGAAATAAGTGTTAATTAACCTGAAATAATTATGTTCAAAGTCTTCCTGGTGTAATTATTTAAAAGTACAACAAGTACTGTTCTGGGTTTAGGTTTAATTTTTAACTTTTACTGCTTATACTGACTATATAATAATTAATATATTGTATCCATGTAGGATATAAGTTAGGTATTTTATTTCATTTTGGTGTCTACTTTTTTCAACAAATTACACCTCTTCATCATTTTATCATTAAAATTCCCATTGATATAATATTTACAATAGTATTAATCAAACAAACTGTAGAATTTTGGACAATTTGGGAATATATTATATATTGCAATTATTTAAAATATCGCTTATTAATTCTACTTATATTTTGTTGTACTAAAATTAACATGGCAACTCAACAAACAAATTCTAAACAAATGTTTTTAGGCAGTGTAGACATAGTACGCGAAGATGGATTTAGTAAAACTGATTCTGATATGAATGCCTTTTTGCTCCTCATTGGACCTTCATTCCATCAGAATCAAGTATTTGAAAATGCATATGATCTTGATATAAAAGATGTATATATATTGACTAGAAAATTATTGGGCATCAAGAAAAAAAAAGTAGAAGTATTACTTAGTACAAATATAATTAAATTATTAAAAAAATACAACTTTTAAATAAAATTATGATATGATTTGCTTAAAAATAACATGTAAAATTTAAAAAATTTAAAAAATAAAATATTGTGTAATGTCATTTTTTTTTTTTTTATATATATAATGCCCAGTATGGACAAATAAAAAGAGTAGTATATATATCATACTTAAGAAATGAAGGGAAAAAACCTGATTTTTTCTATGGGATAAAGTTTTTTTTTTTTAAAAAGGGTATATTAAATTTTTAATTCAAAATAGTAAAACATGTCCCACACCAGATACTCTTTGACTTTTCAAATTAAAAATTCTATGTCAACGGTAAAAAGAATAACTTGAAAATGTAGTAGTTGAATATTTAATGGTATATAAGGTGTAAAAGAATAATGCGACTAAGAAGTAAGGAGTGCTTCATCAATGGGGTTTGGAAATTGATGAATTGATGATCAATAAAACCGCTTAAAATGATTTCATAAATATGAATAAATGATTTAAAAGTGATTGGAGGAAAATTAATAAAAAAAAATTACAATAATATTTTCAAATAATTACTTAAAATAACTTTATAAGTTTAAAAAAAAAAAACAGGACATAATTCATACCATGGGTATTCTTCGCTCCATGAGTGGAATTTAATGGGTGTGCTAAATTTTAAAGAAATAATAAATCATTTCTTCAATAAAACGATTCTGAATGTAGTTTCAGTTTGTATAAGACAATTGTACTTAAAAATTATAAAATCTATTAATGCAAAAAAAAAAAAAAATTGTACTCAGTTAGATTTATACCCCACTATTATTTGAGAACAAGGAAAAAAATTTATGAGAAAAATGTGTTAAAAAGAAATTTACAAAAATGTTCTTTCAAATTTTCTAAATTTTCTTACACCAAAACATTTCTCATTTTCATGAATTTTGGATCAAAAAATAATGGTTTCTGGGTCTTTTTTGTCAAATTTTGGGTAGTCCCCCTCAAAAAAAAAATAAATAAATAAATAAAAAATTAAGAAATTCAAAAAAATAACCTCTCTCAGATTCTTACTAACTAGGGGCAAATTCGGTTTTTAAAAAGTTGCTGATTGAGACTTTTAGACAAGTATTTCTATAAGAAAAAGTGTATACAGAAAAAAAAATAAACATCAATGTAAAAACACTAGCTTCTTTACTTCGTTCAGAATCTAAAAACATTGTTATATACATTTAATTTAGATCATTTTATTGAAGAAAATGATGTATTTATCGTTTCTTTATCACATCAATAAAATCTCATTCGAGGAGCGAAGAATACCCATGGTGCGAAATGTGTCTGTTTTTTTTATGATTTATTATTCTAATTGATGTCAATGTAATGAAATGAGAAATAAAAACGATACGTTTTTACTCCTCTGACATGGATTTACATCGACGTGTGTTTTTCTTTTTCATATTTTTCTCTGTGATAAAAAATATTTAAAGTGATTAAATCGTATGGAAAATTATGTGGCAAAATGTAGTGAAAAATTCACAATTCCCTGTGTGGCGAAAATTTGAATTTTTTATGCACACACGAAATGTTCTGCAATAGTTAGTACGCATTAAACAGTAGATCAGCAATCGGTGTGTATTTGAGTCGTGCTTTTTTTTTCCTCCATTTACTTTGTGCCTTTGTCAACAAATACAATGTATATTGAAATATGTTACTCGGTACGACCAGCGTATATTTTATGTTTAAATCGAACAATTTTTATAGAAAGAAATAATATGGTGGATCGTATTGTCTGTCGACTGTGCGGGTATACGCATACGCAACCGCTTAACAATATCACACGAATAAAATGCTTAAATAATTTAGCAGAACTCTGTTAACCAGGTGCGGATTGAGAGGGGGACCTCTCAATCCGTAGATTGTAGAGTAGATTATTAGTGGTAATGTAGATTTAAACGAAAATGACCATAGTGCAATTAAGTACCAAGTTTTTACATATTATTATATACCAAGTTCCATGAAGATCGACTGAATCGATTATTTTTTATATGTGAGTTGAAATATGTAATTTTATTTTAAAACTAATGAATTATATCAAAATGCTAACTTTTAACAGTTACAAAAAAATTGACTGACGATTTTCGAGAATTTTTTCAGTGCCGTCGGTAGTACATATAAGTATTTTTGCATTAAATTTTCAGTATTCTGCAAACATTAAAATTGTATGATACAAAAAACAATAAATTATCAATTTTTCAAAACATTCAGTACTTTGTCTACTATCAATTTCGATCTGTTTTTACGATGACACATGCCCATGCAACTCGGAGATATTATTATAGTTCTGATTGATGGGGGCCTGCGCTAGTAGTGCTCTCTAGGAGTGATTTCTTATTATTGTCATTATACTTATTAGTTTTAAAAATATTTCAAAATATGGAAGTAATACTAATATTGTTCTGTGGTAATACTGTTACTGAAATACTTATTTAATTGCTATTTACTATAATACCTAATACCTATACTCGGATTATTTCAGTAATAAAACTTATTAATTTTGTGTTCTGTGGTTCTGTCATTACTCTATGACTGTCTGTCCTCATTGTATAATTAGGAACAAAGGTAATGCTTAATATATAAGTTTAATATATACAAGTTTATATATAAGTTTAATGAAATAAAGGAGTGACGAAAGGTTGATTTTTTAATATTTTTGATCATTTTACATATTATGTACAGGAAAATAGTAATTATAAAATAAATATTATGTAGTACAAAATTTGGACAGTTTTTTTTTCTTGGCATTTTCTTATTTCGTTCCTGGTTTGATTGTCTCGTGTATTGTCTCATTCGCATACTTATGTAATATTTAATAGAATATGTTACTACAAAATCTTTGTGTTCTGAGCAAGAAAATGTAAATGATTCAAATTTAGTGATCCAATCCCTCTACTATTTCATCAAGTAAGTTTAAACTTTTTAAGTGTTTTTGAAATTCATCTTCTACAGCACTCATCAAGTTATATAAATATATATTTGGATGTTTAAGCCATCCTTTGCTCTTAATGTTTGTTAGTTCAGCCTCTCCTATAATATTATGATTCGATTCTTAATATTATTAGAAACATTTTTATTCCGCTAGAGAGCGTCACCTGAGCAGGACCCCATCAATAAGAGCACGGGACCAGGTCCTGTAGCCGACTTGCCAGACCTAATAATCTAAGACTGTGCAATGACACTATCTCGATAGCAGCTTTCACGATATGAACTATCTAATATACTGTATATAATTTACTGTCATCGTGTGTCTATGGCATAGCTTATAATATATTATTTGCTTTCTTATTACTGTAATAATTGCACAAAAAAAATAAATAAAATTTTTTCAAAGCCATCTTCCAAAAAATTTGCCCGGGGTGCCATTTCATCTCGGGCTGACCCTGCAGCCAGTCAGAAGTGAAGTGGCAATGAATGGAATGCGTTTCAGGAAGTTGCTGACATAACTCCATCTATTTTTCCATGCAATGATCGATATACCAATTTGACAACTTATCGTAAAATAACATTAGAAAATCATAAGTGTTATCAAAGTGTAAACTAAGTTTAATGGTATTAATTTTAATGACTAAATTAAACAGAATTCATAAAAGTAATTATTAAATTACATACTTATTATAGAAATTGTACGATTATAATAAATGTTATTAAAATATTTTTTTAATAACAGTGGTGCAATTCATTTATCTTCACAATAATACTCATGAAATAATTGAATTACAGGTTGATGCTGCTAAGACAAATATAAAAACTGCTACTTACATGTGGCCAGGAACTACTTTCTTTGAGCTGAGCGAAAACCTCATTATTACTAAAGAATACGTACAAGAAAAGTAATATTATGTTTAATATTTAATGGCTAGAATATTCAGTCAGATTAATTTTAACTTAGTGTAACTGTGTTTAGTGTTTACCGTTTGATACTGTTACAGTCACAAACATTGAATAATAATTAGGCTTCTTAATATATTATTTTAATCATATCAATAATATTTTAACTGCGTAGTACCGTGTGGAATGTAGAATCTACATTGTTGCTGATACAATTTGAGATGATTGGAAATAGTGATTATCTGTCATATTATACATTTAAATGTATTTACATTCCAATGTGCAAATCGATCTGGTGATGAGATAAACCAGATAGAGTATATTTAAATAGATATGAATTTATCGGGTAATCTACTTCAGATAGATTGTTTAATTTTTTTTGATTTTGTCACATTATATTTCTCCACAATGAAGAGTTAAATTATCAATTTGACTCTTTAAAAATATAAAGTCAATTTTCTGACCTCGAATAGAAAAACATTTTTAAGTGGGAAAATCGGTTTTGAATATAGACTTCAAGACGAATTGAAACTTGTTTTCGGATTATTTATCTCATGACTCTAGACCTAGTGGTACATTGGAATGAGATTTTATGCCACATCTTAAAACAATAATTGTATATAAATGACATTTATCCGTGATCCCGAACATATGAACATCCTCTAAAGATAACTACCAGGGCTCAAAACTTATAGAACAAAAAAAGTTATACAATTTTCGAAACAATAACACTTGGAAACTTATGAATTATACGCTGTATAACGCTCTTTGAGTTTAAAATATGAATTCATAAGTGCAAATAAAAACATTCACGACAAATTATTCAAATTAAAATTTTTCTCGTGTTTTTCTACACCAAATATAATTTACATTAAAGTTGGTCCTGTGAATAATTCTTTACAAAGCGTTTAAATATCAGAATTTTGACTCGAATGATGGTTACTCAAAATAACGGTAGTTTTATTTTCATTATTAACACCCAACATTTTGAATTTATTGTTTTTAGGGCGGAAAATTGAATACAAACTTACTCACATACAGTCTATACTCTATTGAGTTCAACTTAAATTTACGTTTCTTTTTTTTTTTTTAAATGATAATTAGGGCCCGGATGCAAATGCACTGAAAATCATTAAAAAATGCTCCAAAAAATAGCTAAAAGACAGTCCTTAAAAATATATTTTGTAGTCAAAATGCCCATAAAAATTCCTTTATATATATATATATATATATATATATATATATTTAATTTATTGTTTAATTAAAGAATTTATGCAAATATTTTATTACAAAATAAAAATTCAAAAATTGACAACAATGGTATTGAATTGACTGACAATCTGAATTTAATTGATTAATTGACTGAAAGACTGTATTATTCGTTCTAAACATACCAGAATATTAATATACATGTTAAATTTCTAGTTATAAAGTCCAGGTGATCACAATTGAAGATAAGATACAGACGTTATTACAATAATTATTATAAAAAAATTTGTAGACATTTTTGAGGAATAATGTTTTGAATTAGCAAAATTTAAAATATTGATTCGTATAAAGTACAAATACTATATTATATTCAAATGTAGTTTGTTCAAAAATACATTAAAACGAATGAAATGACAGATAAATGTTAAGATATGCCCTAGAAATGAAAAAATATCGAAAAATTGAAAAAAAAAAAACAAAATAAAAGTTTCACTTTTGAAGTCTCTATTACATAAAATAAAGTTATAGACTTGAAAAGCATTTGATAAGATTACCAAAAAAATGAAGCATTTTGTATTGAAATCTGGGCCCTAGTGATAGCAGGTAGTGTCTACTGAATTAAAGAAAATTTCTGAAATATTTTCTTTAATTGATAACAAATCCTTAAATAAATAATTTTATAACGTCTTGAATTCGTCAATCGCTGCAATGCAAGTGGATGAACAAATTTTTGTACATATGTAGCAGTGTATGTAAAGCAGTATGTAACTAAAAATTAATATAAAAATTACAGAAAAATAAAAAAATCCTAAAAATATGCAGAAACAGATGTACATTTGGGACCTATTGAATTCCGTTTTGTATATTAAACGGATTTATAGCTTTGCTATCCTTTCATGCTCTACGAACAAATATTCATATAAATATTATAAGTCTCAAGTTCTGATCTGATTTTCACACAAACACAATGAAAATCATGTAAAAATTTTAAAATTTGACTACCCTTTAAGGAAATAACTGATTTCTTAATATATGATAACTATATGATAACACTGATAACTTAATATTCATATTTTTAAATATTAATCATATACAAAACCATAACCCATCATTGAATTTGAATGAGATAAATTACGCATTGTTGAATACATCTAAAAACTTGTTGACACATTCATAATTAGAACTAGTCAACTAAAATTTCGAAATTACTTTTTTTTTGCAATGAGATTAAAGTAATAATATACCACAAAAAGTGTTATTATTAAAAACCAATCAAGTAGTCGCTTACAATTTTCAAAATATTCATTTAACATTTTTTATTTAAATAATAACCATATTTTTCAATGTAGGGGAGAGTTATGGGACTCTCGTATCACTGAGATTAAGGCATGGTTTACAAATGATGGTATTCAATTTGGTATGGCATATTTTGAGGACATCGATACTACTGAATCCGTGGATTCATACATTGGTAGAGTCCAAGATGCTATCAAGTAATTACAATTTATAATTATTATTAATTTATGTGTATTTCAATGAACAATTATATTTCATAGGGAACTTTACAATGGACTGAAGGATTTAGGTGTAGACATCATCATTATGAGTAACCATGGATTTAAGGAAATTCAGAAAAAAAACGTTTTGAAAATGGATAAATATGTGTCAAAAGAAAAATGTAATTGTGAATTCATTGTATCTGGAGCAGTTTCATTTTTGAGATTTAATAATTCAAGTAATTTATTTTAATTAATTGAAATTATAATATTATTACATTGGAGATTATAGACAATTCCATTTATATTTCCAGGTGATCTTGATGCTACATATAAAACATTAAGCAAACATTTGGATAATGGAAATATATATAAAGTATATAAAAGAGATGGATGGGTTATGGATGGATGGAACTTGAAGGATTTGGATTTATTAGAGAATATACTTTTTGTTGCTACTTATGATAAATACACATTTTATGACGATGACAAATACGAAACTCTACAAAATAGTTAGTTATCACATTAATTTTATTCAAACTCTATGAATTAACAACAAATAAGTGTTAATTAATCTGAAATAATTTTGTTCAATATTTTCCAGGTGCTATTATTTAATAATACCGCATTATATCCTGGGTTTAATTTTTAACTTTAACTGCTTACAATAGACTACATAATAATTAATACAATGTATCCATGCAGGAAATAATATAAAATTATAAATTGGGTATTTAATTTTTCTTTAGAGTCAACGTTTGTCTTTTGCAACACATTATACGTCTTTACCATTTTATTATCATTAAAATGCCCATCGACAAAATATTTTAAATAGTATTATTCAAATGAACCGCATTTGGGAATATTTTGTAATTTTTTAATATAATGCTTATTCTTATATTTTATTTATTACAATTAACATGGCAGCTCACCAAATTTTAAACAATGTTTTTAGGCAGTGTAAACATAGTACGCGAGGATGGATATCATAAGAACGACATTGATATGAATACTATTTTGTTCCTTACTGGACCATCGTTCAAGGAAAATGTAGTCACTGAAAATGAGATTGCATTGACAGAAGTATATCAATTAATTAAAAGATTGTTGAGAATTGACAAAAAAGCAAGTAACAAACAGAGGTTGTTAAGTGCCAGTGTCAATATGGAAAAATTAATCAAGCATAATGTACTGAAAGAATGGAAAACAATTAATTATATTGCTGACATCTAGCAACTAGATTCTAAATATTGGGGGTGCTAAAATTATGTAACGAAAAATAATCTGGAGGGCTACACCTCTAAACAACATTTCTCAATTATTTACTAATTATAATTAATATTCTAAAAGTAAAGGTTTCTCTTATATTGATGCATAGTTAAAATATTAAATTACGTTCTAGTTTTATAATCTCAATGAGTAAACATTTACATTTACATTTATAATTATACCAACATAAATTTGCTGGGTTTCGTGCATTATTTAATCAAAATAGTTTCAGTGTGTTTTGTTTTTGATGTGACCCATTGTCTAAAAATTGTTCTCAATTAATTGATTTCTCTGTAATATGTACCATATCAAAATTATTGTTCATCTATTTAAGAATCGCCATTGTGATAATACGGGTATGTTACGATATTTGATAAAATATATCAACATATTATATGAAATTTTAGCAAAATAGTTCTAAATTATTTTCTTTAAACATTAGATACCTACTTCAAAACTGAAAAATATGACATTTATGGTATTTTACTGTAATTATTATTATAGTTGGTCTTACAATAACAAGGGGTGCTAAATTTAAACTCAGAGGTGCTGAAGACCCTTAGTTGCGCCACTGGCATAATAGCTCAAGTGACCATCAGACACGCCCGGCTGATTCCGAGACAACGGCCGTGGCATCCGCGAAAGACACTCCGTGCCAAAATCACGGAAATTGATCGAAATATGTTAATAACTCGCTAACTAATGGTTTTATAATAAAAATTTAAATATCTCGTGAATCACCATAAAAAATCTTTTGAAATTTTGAATATTAAATTAAATTTTTTATTAATTTTTTAATTTAAATTTTTATGTTATACTAATTTTTATTTTTAAAGTAGTCTGATATTTGTAGACACAATACCTGTTTGTTATCTGGCGATAATACCATTTACTTTGAAGCAGTATGAATTTTAGTGAATGTGTGACACGGAGTGTTGTCGTGTGGGTGCCCGAGAGTTAACTAGTAATAAGAGTTCAAATCTTGGAAAAATAATACTAAAGTACTAAAAATATAATTTTTTCACATGGCCACGGGAAGCACTTGCTACCAACATTACTTATTTGGATTATACAATGATTACCTATATTATATTCACAATACAATTTATGAAAAATGATTTAACAAATTTAATTTTTTTTTAATATAGTTCCTTTTTATTATATTAAAATTTGAAGTGTAAAACATAATTTCCTATAGATATTGGCAAGTGTTTTAATATTTTATCTGAAACAATGTAATTAGCTAGGTCTCTCAAAATATTTATGCTATTTAAATTACTATAACGCTCCTGTAACATGATAATTCGCTTCATTCGCTTGTTGCAGAACTGTCTAATACAACCTGTATGGACTTGTACAAGTTCAGAAATACTTCTTTGTTCATCATCTGAACAAAGAAAGTCCAATATATTATTTTTTATTGCAAAATTTTACAATTTTTATCCATACTTCTGAAAATACCTTATCTGTTCTCATATTTTGAATAGACTGAATTACAACTATTAATAATAATTTTAGCTTTTCATAATATTATAGCCGTTTAGGATAGTGACATTGTACTGAGTATGTTAATTAATTTTTAAAAATAAAATTACTTTGTTGAAACTACAAATATTTTCAATTTATGACATGGAAGGTGGGCATGCTTACAATCAAGTTGAGGGTACTTGAGCACCCTTTAGTTGCGCCACTGCTGAAGGTAGAGTGTAAGGGTAGGTATTAAAAATAAATAATAATAAAACAATAAAACATGATAATAATATTCTATGCTATTTTATTTATATATTTATTAAACAACATAATAATAGACTTAAGTTTTTTCAATACAATTTTTAAATAAAAACAATGATTTGATATGCATAAAATTTACAAAATTTAAAAAAAATTAATAAACAATTGTGTTATGTTATTATTTTTTTTTTCCCCCATTATGAACAAATGTTAAGTGTTTCACACCATAACAAAATAGATAGGTATGATCATAACTTTTGTGATACCTATGTAAATAACCTCTCGCCACATTTATCACATAGTTCTAGTCCTAGTGTACACAAATAATTACTTATTTAATGTTTGGTATTTTTTACCAATAATATGTGATCTTGCAATCAGCTGACATCCTGAGAGTTACATGTTCTGAAATTGTTTTTATTAATTTATTCGTATATGTTTTACTTAAAATATATACTGAAAATTACTTACTTAAGCGTTTCATATTTCTTGATAAATGATATGCAATCCTTCAGTTGACATACAGTAGAACCCCACTTGTCCGCCCTCTGCTGATCCGACCATAGTATTATCAATATGAATACTATGTACATAATTAAAAAATATAATTTCGATTTTCCAATTTAATATTTCCCTTATAGCTTGTCCGCTTTAGTAGAGCATAGTAGGTTAGAACCCCCAACCTGGATTTCACACACTGATGCCTAGAACGTGTTTGATATTGTCCTTCAGTACATTGTACATAGAGCAAAATTCAACCTCAACACCTATGGACATTTTGTGGATCAAGAAGTGAAGGAATATTGCAGCTAAGTCTAGAATGTTATTTTCTAAACAAAAATCTATTACTGACTTTTTTTCTAAGTAATGTAAAATAAAATAAATTTCAAATATAATCTGTTCTATATATCTGTATTTTCTGATACTCCGACCTTTTTCGCGTTCCGACCACACCCCCAGTCCCGAAGGTGACGGATTAGAGAGGTTCTACTGTACTGGTAACACGTTCTAAAAACAAAAAAAATTGTATTAATTTATTAACTTATGTTTTACATAAAATACAAACTGAAAATTACTCACTTAAGTATTTTGTATTTCTTGAGAAATAATATGCAATTGTTCAGCTAACATCCTGGTAGTGGTACCATTTTCTGAAAAAAAAAAAAAATAATAATAATATTAATAAACAAATATTTTTTACTTATTCATTCATATAAAATTTAAACAAAATGCATACTGACTGACATGATGATGTGGGAAACAACAGGAATGGAAATTAATTATTAGTTTACACTGGTTTTATATAATATTTACCTACCTAGGAATTGCCATCTTCAGTTTTAGGTATTTTTTGAGTCATATTGTGCGAACCTTCAGTTTACATTTTGATTATGATAGCATCAGGTACTGAAATTACAAAATAAAAAAATAAATGTTTATTTATTCACATATGTTTCATGTAAAATTTAAATTGAAAATTACTTACTTCAAAGTTTGGGACTCCTTAAACAATACTTCAGGTGACATGTTGACAGTTGTCACATACTTTGAAATGAAAAAAAAATTGCCTTTAATCGTTCACATAGGTTTTAAACAAAATAACCAATATTGAAAATTTTCTTCTTTTGTGTTGGATATTCTTGGAGTCATATGGTAATCGATTAACAGATATAATAGGAGTGGTAACATGTTCTGAAATTTAAAAAAAAATATATTAGTTTATATAATATAATATTTAATATAAAATGTCATTGAAAATTACTTACTTTAGTGTTGGGTATTCTTTAGCAACAATATGCAATCCTTCAGCTGACATTCTGGGGGTGGTAGTCACATGTTCTGGAATAAAATTTTTTTATTAATACATTAAATTATGTTTTACATAAAATACACACTGAAAATAACTTACTTCAGTATTTGAAATTCTTTAGCTGACATCCTGGGAATGGTAACAGGTTCTGAAATAAAAAAAAAGTTGTATTAGTAATTTAAGTAGTAATCAACAATCCGGTTTATGATAATCATTACTTTTTTTTTACGCTTATCATAATATTTATCATATTTAACATTGTTAAAAGAAGACAACCCAGATGTATTTTTAGTACCTACTAAATATGTTTAATTAGAATGCATACAACTGATTACAGATTGATTTTAACTAAGGTTAGGTTCTATAACTTGTAAAAACATAAAGATAAATTGTATTTATTGAATCAATTTCTGAAACTTAAAAACTATTTTGAGATAAAAACTTGGGAAAATCCATCATACCTTTTAATAAACTCTACATCAAATGCTTTTGTTTAGTACCTAGTTAATAATACTATAAAAGTAGGGGAAAAAGGTTCCTTTATGATCCCCCGCAAATCCTCAATCCCCCCGCCCTCCCAAATCTTTCCTAAGGGCCAATTCTCCCTTGTCAGTCCAAATCAACCCTTATCAGCCCTAAAGTCCTTATCAGATAAAATCCTTATCAAATCCTCTCTTATCATATGGCTATATTAACCTTATCAGGTACGGTCAGTCACCGTCTGGTCTCCTCCGGTCCATCACCGTACCCGCTGTGATGAATCACCAACCCACCCTAGATAATCCTCAGTGTATAATCCTCCCCTTCACCACCCCGCCTAAGATAATCCTCCCCTTCACCACCCTACCACAACGTCGACTTCTCAGTGTATAATCCTCCTCTTCACCGCCCCGCCCTATATAGTCTTCCCTACCCGCGGAATCGGTGACCGGCGGCGTGCTCTATCGTATACTCCGTTATCAGACGTTATCAGACCCGAGTATATAGCTGCTGCTGCTATCAGTTAACGCGTCGTCACCGCGTTTGAAATATATATTATTACATGTATATACATGTCCCTCCACCCACGCACCACACGTCCATACGAATATTATGGAGTCACTGTCACCGCTACCAAACATGATAATAAATGTATATTAGAATACACTTAATGATTTCACCACTCGCTACCGACGAGTTCCCTTCACCGCCCTTCGCAGCGATTTTCCTACCCGTGGAATCGGCGACCGGCGGTGTGTTCTATCATACACTCATACCAGACCGAGCTGTCGCCGCGGTATAGACGCTTAACCCTGCGTTACTACTCTGGGTCTACTAGACCAAGTTGTAAATACAATTTTAAATTTTCTTATGTTGGGTACACTGTGAATTGTTTTAATCACGAGTACCTTCACGGTGGAGGATATAGATAA
>JAIPRM010005072.1:0-21353 GCA_025469315.1 Stegophylla sp. TES_Ste_2020 | reverse complement strand
AGATTCATGGAGCTGAAGGTAGAGTAATTTAACCCGAGCCCGGGACCGAATTTACCATGCCTTAGCCAGGTAGCCGGGACCCAATTTACCGTTTTCGGGAGGGCCGGGACCCAATTTACCTAGCCCCCCTAAACGTGTAAGTTTTTTTAAACTTTTGCTTCGAGGCAAATTTTTATTTAAATTTTAGCTTTAGGCAAATTTTAGTTAAATCCATACAGAACTATACTCTCAATGCTACAGAAATAATAGAAAGAAGAACAGAAAAATACATTAAACCAATTTTTTTTTTTTTTTTGGTATTTTTTTTCTCTTTTGTCATATCTTATTTTAATTGCATTTGATTTACTTTAAACGAATTGTGATATCGTTGATACGATCATAGCTCAGTCAGTGTATTCGTATCAGATATTATTATTTTCTTGTAATTAATTAATTTTAATTGTTTTGTCTGAATAAATAAATAATAATAACTACACTCGGGCGTTTCGCTTATGGCATCGTGTCTTGTTTTCACGAGAGGGTCGAATGTTAGCAGACATAGCGTACTATGTGAAATCGTACGTTGGTGCCCAGAGTGAAAGGAGCGTAGCGTAAATTTCGCAAACTACGACAACACGGCTATATAGTCTGGCTTGATCTTGGAAGTCAACTAACCATTGTATTATAAAACACTTACAACGAAATTTTCGAAATTCGAATTCGACTAGTGAGCAAGAGAGAATGTTCAAAGATCAAATAGTTTTCAAAACTACCCTCTTAAACCCAAAACCGATAAATTTTCGTCGCCGGTTTGAAGACACAAGTCAAAAGCAAAAAAAAAAAAAAAACGAAAAGAAATCGTACAATAATTTCAAGCGTGATGATAATATTATGGGCCACGGCTTAGAGTGTACATTTTGTTTTCTTTTCTTTCCGGACAAGCAGTAACGGGGGGATCGGTATGAATAAGTTTCCATACGTTTTTGGACCCTCCGCGGAGAGAACAATGTAAGTTGGGGAATTATATGCTTAATCTATGGTAATACTAAAATAAAAAAATAAATAAATTCCCTAGTCTTAATATATATTTTTCCATTTATTCATTTATTTTATGTTATAATTTTTTTTCCTCCCCGTTATATTTTATCCTAAAATTATTCAAGCCCATTTTTTTTTTTTCACAAAGCCTCGCGATAAACCAGAATTATTATAATTTCAAAAACACGAATATTTTTCGTGTATCCGATAAACTTTAGCGAACGCTAATAAAGTATTCAACCGAGTTTCTGTAACTTTATAGATTAACGGGCGAACTCAAAAAATAAATAAATACGAAAAAGATACGGACGTTCGGGTACGAAAAACACTTTTCATTATATTTCCAAATGATTACGCCAGGACCAACGTATGGGAAGCGTATACCTTAGTCCTCAGGTAGTAATCTCATTAAATAAAAGTTAAAAACATACACACACACTGACTTGTAAAAGATAACCCCTAATATAGGGTACCCAAAAAAGCTTATCTATAAAAAATAAATAAAAATTACCATGTTGAGTTCCCACCTTGTTTATCCTCTATGATAATGATCCATCATCATTATTTTACTTTCGTTAATTTTTTTGGTAGTTAGCACTCGTAATGACCGTTTTATATCAAAATTCTGTGTTTCAACTATTGTACCTTTTTATGTAACTTTATATTTAAGTTTTTAGGCACCACATTGGAATAATCCAATGCCCATGGTTAAAAGAGTTCAAAAGTAGACGTTTTTAAAACATATTTTAGAGTTTTCGTATATTTCTGTTATTTTCTCTATTATTTTGCCTACCCTGAAACATAGAGTTAAAATCAAGAGGTTTTTTTTTTTTTATTTATAATCCTCATAGGTTTACCTGAAGACAAAAGTATTAAAATATTGCGAGAAAAAAAAAAATTGCTTTAAAATATCTCGTAAGTTTTTGCGCAAAAGTTTAGGTGAACCAAGAGCAATCGTATTACTCGCTCGCGAATAGTTTCTTTATGCGTTCACAGATAAAGCGGGAACTCGTTCAAATAACGACGCGAAATGAAAAGTTGTCGTAACTGAACGTTATCGTAACATTCACAGTTATGGCACTTAAAAACTGTTTAAAACTGGTGTGTGGTTATCGTATTATTATCATAATAATAGTAACCTTGAGAATTTGTTCGCGCGCGAATTCGTTCGCGACTTTCGTTTAAAACGCATGCGTTTAGAACAGTGGTTCCCAAACTTTTCACATCAATATTAATTGTAATAACTCACGGCACACTTTCGATAAATATTAATCTACTTCTAGTGGCGTATGCCAATTAAGGGGGTTATTCTTAATGACCCCCCTTTTATCACCTGTATTGTATTTATTTTTTTCTGAGTAAAATTTTTTAATGTTTGCGACTTTCTTTAGTTTTTTTACTAAACATTGTAAGCAACGCGTACTTAAAAACATGCGAAAATATTATAATTTTAATTTATACAAATATTTTACAATTAGTCACATTTTGATTACATTATATATGTATTCTACTAGGTATAAGGTAACCAAATCCGATAAAATAATACGTATTATATCTAACGAATAATAATTAAAAAGCATTTTCGTGGTGGGATTAGAAAGTTTAGTATATTGAAAATGTATTGTTTTTGTAACACAAAGAAATTGTAATTTATTTCAAGTCGAATAAGACCTGATATAAAATACAAACTCATTAGATGGTGTAACCCTAGGAAGAATGTGATTCCAATGATATTTCACCAGGTTACTAAATCACATTTTGAGGAAACACAAAGCTATAAATAAAATATTAGATTCTATAATTACTGTTCTCTGGTGTGCATTGTATAATAAGAAATATGCAATTAATAATAATAATAATAATAATAATCGTTTATTTTACCAACAACAGAGTTTATACAGATTACATGCAATTCACAGTTGGTCTACTCACTAAAACCAAAGGCTGTGTTGTGAGTAGGGTTCAAATATATTGAAATAACATAGAATATCTAATTATAAGAAAAAAACAAAAAAGAGAAGAAAAAAAAAAATCATAACAAACAAATTAAGTAAATTATATATCATCTATAATTAATAAAAAAGTACTAAATAATAAAATCTTTAAAGTTAACTCTATCAATATAACGTTTAAATTTAAGGTAGTTGTTACAAAAAACAGATAAGTCAATTTTTAACCATACACAAATTTTGCAAAAAACAAATAATGGATAAAACTTATTAAATTCAGTTCTCACTGTAGGAACGACAATTCCCCTTGAAATATTATACGTATCTAGTAGCATAAGAATGTGAAGAATATATAATTAATTCCTTATATTTAAACATAAACGTACATAATTTTTGTGTAATATAAGGTATGTAAATTAGATATACAATATTCATCAAAAATATAATTACTAGGGTACCAACGTTGCTTAAAAAATATAAATCTTAAAAGTGAATTCATTGTTACCTTTAACTTGGTAATATGAATATTATATGCACTTCCCCAAAACGGTCAATTATTCAATTATGTTAAATTTAATTTATTAAAATTTTTGCGGTACATCTACAACTTTATCAAGGCACACTATCTTTGGGAAACACTGATTTATAAGAAGATTTTCCGAGTTTAGGAGTCATTGAAACTTGTGTATTCTCCTCGCCGTTTGCTCCTAGTCGGTATGTACGCAGGTCACGCAAAAGATCCGTTTAATATCAACTATTCGGAACCTAAATACCGACATTTGTTTGAAAAAGTATTCAGGATACGCGTTTTCAGTACTTGGCATCTATTTTTTAATATCGTTTTACGGAACAAGACGAGTTAACACATTTTTGGGATTCCCTAAAAGCTGGTTTTTATTTTTTTCAATGTATAAATGGTCGCGTCGTCGCTGCACGAAAAGTCTATAATCGCATGTATTCCAATGACAATAATCATTCAAATTTACAATAGACGGTAATTAATAATATTTCGACCCGACCTAGACGGCTGGTCAATTACGATCGAACAAAATACAAAATATAAAGTCGACTCAAAAACAACAAGATTGACGGACAACAAATACCCGTTTACGTATACGTACGCGTTTCAAAATGTATTACTAAACTACGTATATTCAACCCAGGGAAGATAAGAAATAAAAATCGAACTTGAACAAAAATTATTACGAAAACACAAGGCATTTTATTATTTATTATACATAAAATTGTAGCTGTAATAAAATTTGCGTACGAGCTTTATTACGAGAAACTACGAACGTGTAGAAGATATATTGTTGACAACTCTAACAAGGGAATCGGGGGGGAGGGATATAAGCTAACAAAAATGTCTTTAATAGAAAATACCTATGATAATAATTTTTATAGGTTATACACATAAATTCTGGTTTTAAAAATTTACCACTTTTTCACTCTTATTGATTTTAAGAAAAATCATATATACTCGGCAAAACTATTTTATTTTAATGAACCAAATGAATGAATCAACCACAAGTTCTGTTCGAAAGAATAATAATATATTTGCGAAAATATATTATAAAATATATTATTATATATTATAAATATATTTAAGTCTCAGTCAGTATATTTGCATCCCTGTCACACCAAACACTGGGAATTATAATATATTATAATAATATTATAAGACATTATTATAATGTTAAGGTGGTTCTTATAATCCAATGTTCAACTTCAAAGTTTACATAATCCCATCCTTCCCATTTATTTCTAAATAAAAAAAAATCAAAGATTTCGAAACAAATGTGATTTTAATCCAAATCATTTGCTGTAACGAGGAGAAATTTTTTCATTTGAAATACACTTTTCTTTTATCAGGAGACAGCAAATATATGACAAAGAAAATAATGACTTCTATACATAGAATCGGTAGAATTGTTTTGGACTTCAAGGGAACAAAAAATTAAAGTATGAAACATTCTGCGTTAGGGAAGCACTGGTTTAAGCGACTACGAAATGACGTGTGACACGCCAACGCCGCCATCAAGTGAGCGCGTACCAGTAGTAGAGTTTAAGCCCAGCAAAAACGACACTGCCGGCGTTGTGGGGTGGGGTGGGGTGGCAATGATGTCGATAGGGGGTGAGGGTGTCTCTCATTCACGGTACATTTAACTCGACATCAGCCGAACACGGGTCGATTATTGTTTCTAATTGACTGAATTGATGCTCTCTCAAACGAACTCGTCCGAAATATGTTGTTTGCGCTCTCGCGATTATCATTATAACGCGATAATATTTTCGTTCTCACGCGTTATTAAACTAATCCGTTCGAAATTGTATACGACCTATATTCGTACGCCACGAATAATTGCGTTTTACGTTTTTTTCGCGTTGCTCGACGCGACGAACTGCAGTTGTCTTCTGCCCAGTTTCCTCTCTGCAAACACTAGGGCCTTCAAATGCTACCGTTCTCCGACTGTTTTTCACGAGAGAACGCACCTGCTGCATGCAATTAGACAGATGAATCCGGTCTCAGCTGTCTCTCTCTCTCTCTCTCTCTCTTTCTCTCTCTACTGATCTGCTCGAAAATATTGTTGTGATAAAGATGCCACAATGGCGTATTTGAGGGGGGGAGTGGGTGTGAATGAGGCACTAGCACCTCCCATTGCTCGTTCTTTTTTCCATAAATATAGATCTAGATTCACAATGTTCCCAAATTTATTTTATACAATAATAATAATAATGTTCGTTCCTCAGAAGTGCATACAAAACGCAATTATTGAAATATATGGGCGGAGAATAATTTTTAAAAGAAATAAAACGTATACTGATCGTTTTGTGTTCATCGTGTTTGCATGGATCTCGTTTTCATTTTTCCGCAATGGTAATGTGCACAAAACGCATTTCATTTATAATTATCGTCGCGACTAATTATTATTAACGCTATTTATTTATTTTTTTTTTTAAATTTGACTTCTACACTTTTCCGATATTCAATTAAACCGCAATGTGTGAGAACTTTTCGCCAAGCCAATCGAATGGTATAAAACATTCAGCCGTGGAAGTTCGGAGAAAACACCGAAGCAGCAGCTGCCTCGAAGTTATTAATGTTTTTATTTGTGTTCGAGGCAGCGCACAGTGAAATAATTGGATTTAAAGTTTATATAACCATAAATCTATAAGATAGTGTACAACGCGTCCAGTTGATAGATTAAAGGTGTATATAGGTATGATAATAATGCGTTTAACTACAGTGCGCGTTTTTAAGTTTTCCCAAACATATCGACATCGAAACTCGACTCGCGTTGTTGTACTGTCCGCAGTGCACACATCGTTAAAGAAAAACGTCAGTATTTATTTGTGAAATGCAAGGTTTTTTTTTTTTCAAATCTATTTACTGACATATTGAAAGTGTTTGCTATTATTTCGAATTTTCCCAAAATTAGTCAATTACCGTTTGTTATTTCCTCGAAAATGGGGGGAGGATGGATTAGCATATCGAACGTGTGTGCATTGCGAGCAGATAATGGGAGTGATGAACGAAGAACGTGCTGACTAAAGATTTTCGGTACGCGCGCTTGGGGAGACATCAGCCCGGGGTGTGTCCCGGAAGAGCGATCAACAGGGTTCGACAGCGTTTGGCTTCTTCTAAATAAGTGGCGGCGATCACGGCGGCGCACGCCCACAAACGTCTGGACATCCCCTCTCCGATGTCTCTTAATCGTTTATAGTTTATTATATTCTCTCGTATGCGGACATATTTGTTCAACGAGTCTATCACGTGTGACCTTTTAACGGTTACACAGGTGAACCGTGCGGAGGTCGATTACCTGTAACCGCGATAGAATAAACAAGGACACAGTGAGATGGGAGAAAGACGGAGAGGAGAGGTCGTTAAAATAATTAGAAATTTTCCATGAGTGACTAGGTATACGCGAATTTCGTAAATAATTTTTAAATCTCTAATCCCTAATCCGTGCAAAAATGGATATTTCATTAAAAAAACTGTACTTACAGTGTTGATTGCTCACTAGTACTCTTTTATCAGATCATCTTTCGATGCAAATCGCATCAAAACACGCAAACGCTCGTACGTTTATGAACGTCACATTAACGATCAAATCGACGGCGGCTTACAAGACTTCAAACACTTTTTGTATTTTTTTTTTATAAACGTGTTGCATATAATAACTTGCAATTCACGCCATTCCAGTTGTATAGGTGAGTGTAAATAATCGAATTCAATTTCGGTAAATTACACGGGAACAACGCGTGTAGGAATAGTTCAAGAACTTTATTTGTACTTCTCACGCGTATATAAAAGAATAAAAAAATACCAACTCGATTAGTCGAATGAAAAGGCGTTTTATTTTAACAGGTAAAAGGTTCCATTTTTTTTTTTTTTTTACAAAAGTTTCGTATAGTAAATATAATGTGTGTGGGTGTGTGTGCGCATAGGTATTATTAAAATAATATTCGACCGAAACTCGTAATATAATGTTGCCAAATTACAATTTACAGGTGTGTGTGTGAGTGGGAGGGGGATGAGAAGAAACGTTTCACCCTCGTTTGCACCCACCCCTCTGACTTCCCCACAAGGACCCTGCGGGTTATATTTCGTTCGTTAACCGCACACTCATAATGCGCGGACAATAGCCGCATCCCGTCCGTCCACCTTCAACCCTATCCCTGCCACCCCCTTCCACTCGAACACATTATACGCTCACCCTCGTGACCCAAACCTGAAAAAAAAAATTAAAAATCCCTCTGCCCAACACTTTCCCCTCTGCCGACCGACCAATCCCGTTTATGATTTTCAATCGTTGTGGCGTGAGGTAACCCGAACAGATAAACTTTCACATTGAAGTCCCACCGGCTCGCAAGAGAACACGTGCCTCGTCTACTCCAAATAGATCTCTAATCTATTTATTTCTGTTATTTGCAGTTTTTGATCTGATATAATAATATAAAAAATAGTGCACACTTTAAGTAGACTTAAAGTCATATTATTTGAGCAGAAAGTGATTAGCACCCGTACACAGTGTTTTATTGTACTACAAAAAAAATTAACTTTACACTAAAAGAAAACAAAAAATCTTTTTCATATTTTGTCCAAATATTATACAAGGGCGTATAAAATATTCTTCACAAAAATTATTGTTACGACATTAGCTTATTTTCTATAAACGTTTTTTACATATTATTTCCTTTTTTGTTATCATAATAAGCACACAAAATACAAAGCTTAAGTACATACAAGAAAATTCTGGAACAATAGGTACACCTACCTTATTGTCCATAATCATGAAATATATATTTTTTTAAAGAGATAAAATATTAGTAGGCACCCAAAAATACAAAAGGAAACGCAACGGAATAAAGTGATCAATCTTTCCATGGACGTTTCTGCCAAGCCATAATTTTAAACGTGCGATTATATCCAATGAATTATTATTATTAATTTGTATTAATCGTACTGTATTGTATGAAATGTGTAGCGTGTGATAGACATGCAAATAATAACGCGTGATTTTATTTAAAAATTATATTTAACTATTTAATTATAAATCGTAAAAGAAATCTTATGAGAAAAACATTTGATTAACATGATTATCTATTATAATTTATGCGTTTAACAGAATAATATGTAAATTATTAATATAGATAAATTATTTACATAATTCGTATCAATAATAATAATAATTATGATAATGATAAAAAAAACTCAAATAGTAAAATCAATTTATTGATACAATTATTTACCATTAATAAATTACATCCCACTATAATTAATATGAAAGAAGAGGTTGTCACGAGTATTAATTTGCATTTTTTTTTTTTTACTAATTAAAGGTTTGTAGTAATACATAAGTACATTTTTTCAATTCGTTTAATTAAATATCATACTATTGTAATTGATCGGAGCATGCATATTATATATATACAGCGTATTCTGCTTGACAGGTTTTTAGAAAATGTAATTAGAATAAATTTAAATATTAAAATATTACGTTTTTATGCCCTTTGATCAGTTCGGAGAATAGTTCCTTATTTTATATCAAATATATAATATGTAAATTTGACGTTACGGTGACGATCAAAAAGTATATTATAATAATAATAATAATAATAATAAAAAAAAAGCCATCTCAGTGAATATACTTTATAACTATAAATTAAAATTGAAGAATATTTAATAGCACTGTAAAAAAACAGTGAACGTCACCATAATAATTTCCGGAAAATGTCTTCTAACGGGTGAATTATACGAACCATTTATCTAAGATAAAACAAAAATTATAAAAATAAGAGTCAAGTAGAACTGTTAATTGTTTGTTTCATAACAATATTAATTATGAAATAAGCTCAAAGACAATATCTGTCAAAGTAAGCATTTTTGTTTAGTATTTTTAAAATTTTTTTTTTTTTCACTTTTTCATCCAAGAAAATACCCTCGTGTACCTACATTATATTTGTACATAATAACGTTCTTAATATGAAAATATCAACGAAAAAAAATGGGCGCAAAAGATCCCCAGAAGTATGTAAAATATTTTTTTTCGCACATTAATCCACATCGAATATAAACAAATAAAATCTTCTGTTATCCATCGTTTACAATAAGGATTTCCAATTACCAGTACCGCGGTAATGGTTAATACTAGAGGGGCCATACCGTATACTGCGGTTACGTATAGTGAATTGAAGCAATCAAATGGAATACGCTAAGAGTGAACATTTTAAGAAAAATAAAATTATTTTTTTTTTTATAGTGGTTGGTACCACTATAAAATTTTCATATTATTAACGATAACATTAATTTTAATGTATGATAACAGTTCCTTATCAGTGATCCGATTGAGCGAGGGATACAGTATTTCGTTACGGTAATTTGATTCTTTTCAAATGGGTCACACTCTAAGCGTATTCCATTTCAATGCTTCATTTAGGTGTGGCCACGGGATGGGTTACACCTACGCTCAATCTAGTGATTCGGGGTACAAACAATCGGTGTGATTACATGTACAATGCGACGTGCATATCATTAAAACGTATTCTCTGACACGAACGTGCTCACGTCTTATTGTCTACGATCACAATATTTACAAGAATTATTCTTTATTCAATTTTTGCGTTTTACATTATTGGTAATTTAACCAATGTTTTCTTTTTTTGCGTTTAACGTGATTGTAATTTTAAACGTTATTATTTTTTTATTATATTTATCCTATAGATATGACAGAACACGTAAAAAAAGTATGAAAATTAATAAATAATATTTTACAATCGTTTTTTATTATTTTACAACTTTTTTCGTTTTCTGATTTGTTACGTTTTATGTTTATTTTATTGTTTAGTTTATAGTTTTGTTTTTTATTTACCTAAATTTTCGTTTATTGTTTTGTTTTGTTTAGTGATATTTTAAAATCAGCTTTCATTGCTTTTCGTTATCTATTTCAATCGTTTTTTTTTTTTTTTTTTGACAAACATAACGTTATAAATAGGGTTTTCGAGCCCTGATCTAAGTAATTATTACCAGAATAAGAATCAGTTTTCTCAATATTTTTGAAAAATTTCTTCATGTCACCGTTTCGTCCACTATAAAGAGATCATAATGTTTTAGCACACTAAGACGCGTGAAAATGTTGACAAAAGACAAATTGGACACATTGGATATGCTCAGCGTGTTAAGAAAGAAAATTTCAACATATTCGTTGAAAAATGTTCGATAAATTTGATATGCACAAACACAATTACAAAATCCTCCATTTTGGTATTCGTTGTTCTTTAATATTCGTCACTGTCTCTTTCTTTTTTTTCTTTACTCAGAACAGGTAAATGATTTATGTAGGTCTTCACCCCCTACGTTTTAATAGACAGACGCCCTTGCATTGGTGCCCAAAATGTAAGTAGTTTTTTGTACTACTGCTCTGCGCCATCCACTGCTTCCCGAGACTCTTTTTGCATTTCGTAAGTAGTGTAACGCGATAGATTATATTTTATTAACTCATATCAAACGCGTGTATATTATTATTATCATTATTGCGATACGATCTAACGTGGAAGGGGAGTAGGGGGGAGAGAAAAGACGACTTTAACGCAAAATCAATAATTCCACAACACGGCCGACAAATTATGATTAATCGATGTCTTGTCCGTTTATCGCTATTAATCATACGTTGCACATAACATTATTAATCGCGACTAGAGTGCATTGTCTGCGCCTTTTTTTTCACAGCGAAAACCGTTTTCGAAAACTCTTTATTGTTGTGCAATTCATACTTTTTTTACAAATGCGAATGTCTATTGCGATAATAATAATAATAATAATATTATATTTCCATGTAAAAACTCTTCGTCAATCCGTACACTACATTATAAAACCATTATTATTTTGCCGAGCCTTAAAAAACATTTGCGCGCGGGTCAAAGTGACGGGGCAGCGTTTATAAAAATAAAATGCAAGTCGAGAGAGAGAGAGAGAGAAAACTGTTAAATTTGCTCCAGTTAAAAATCAAACACAAAAGGTGTGTGTGTGTGTGTGTGTGTGTGTGTGTGTGTGTTTGATTTATTACTTGATTTATGTAAGTATTAAAAATATTGGAGAACTTAAAATTATATTAAAAGTACATTTAATTTACTACAACACATGTGTTAACGTTTACGAAAAGTAATACAATACATATCATAATAAAATACGTTTAAAAATAAATTACGTTTTATAATCATTAATCTGAATTATGCAATAATGTTTTCAATTTTATTATTAAAAATAACGATTGAATATTATAATACTTAAAACGTATATATAAGTAAAACTTGCGGGTTTATCTCTTTTTTTTTTTTTTGGATTTCCTCAAAAAACAATGTCGTCATCATCATAATTTAAAAAAAGGGTTACTTCATTGTTAGTAAAAATAATAAAATTATGGTTAATAATGGACAAGGTGGCGGGTTTTTTTTTTTTTTTTTTGTATAACAATTACATTAAACCGTAAAATTACCTTATTTTTACTACAAAACTGTTTGGAACGGACTAATTAAAAAAAAAGTGAGTAAGTAGTATAAATAATAATATGTGAAAAGTGAGATATTACTATAGATTTGTCTTAAAATAATAAGCAAATAAAGAATCCCGGCGAGAATAATGGTAAAGTAAAACAAACACTTTTTTTTTTTTTTTAATCGATTTTGTTACTACCCCTGATACATAAAAATACAATCGAGTCTAGCAAAATGAGTTGTGTGTTCCAATTAAGTTTTCATTATTTACATAAAGACAACAATATAAATCATCATCAAAAAAAAAAAAAAAAAACAAAAAAACTATTAATATATAGATTAACTCAAATCATTAATTTATATTTTAAATAAAAAATGAATCGGTACCTATTACTCTTCGTTAAACAATCAATTATATAACAGATATTTTTAAGTGTATGTGTAAGAAATATCTCGTCCACGCTGTTATTAATCGTACTGTCACGTCATTTCACTGACTTCCGTACACAACAATTAACTGAATAATATGCTGTAAAAGAAAAGAAAACCGTTTTTTGAATTTAAGTATCCTATTATTATTATTACTCTTTTAGATTCCGAACGAAGTGAAGGAGCTAGTGTTTTTACAATGATGTTTATTTTTTTTTTCTATGTACAACTTTTCGTATGGAAATACTTGTCCAAAAGTTTCGATTAGTAACTTTTTGAAACAGGATTTGTCTCTAGATGGTACTTTAAAGAGGTCATTTTTTGATCCGAACAATATGAAATTTTCAACATCGATAGAAAATAATATGAGAAAGATTTTGGCGCAAGAAAATTTTGGAAATGTGAAAAAAAATTTTTGGACATTTGTCTAACATTTTTAGATTCTGAATGAAGTGAAGGAGCTAGTGTTTTTACAAAGATGTTTATTATTTTTTTTTTCTGTGTACAACTTTTCGTATGGAAATATTTGTCCAAAAGTTTCGATCAGTAACTTTTTGAAACCGGATTTGCCTCTAGATTGTACTTTAAAGAGGTCATTTTTTGAATTTCTCAATTCTTCAATTTTTTTTTGGAAAAAACTACCCGAAATTTGACAAAAACGACTCAGAAACCATCATTTTTTGATCCGAACTATATGAAAATTTAAACATAGATATAAAATCATATAAGAAAGATTTTGAAAATGTGAAAAAAAATTATGGACATTTTTTTTTTTTTTTACTGTCATTTATTTTGTAAATTATTAACGTTTTTCGTTCAAAATCGTCTTATTGGAGAAATTATTTATCGTTTCTTTAAAATTTAATACACTAGTCAAAAGGATCCCAACCGACGTGCGAAGTATGTCCGGCTTTTTCATAATGACTCGCTCGTCTGCGGTCGATTTGCGTCGTTCCGAATAAGCGAAAACGTGAAAAACAATAATAATAGTTACAGTTTAACAATGACGGGACACAAATTAATTTGACAATGTTTACTCAACACGTGGATATAATGGAATAAAACGAGCCATTGTAAGCAATACACACACATTCGACCTCTCCCTCGCGACAACTCGTACAGAGTGGACACCGTTCGCGGACATAACTCGTAAAATAAATAAAATATTTTACGGTGTCGGTTGATAAAATAACGCGTCCCGGGGAAATAATACAATTATGTAAGCGCTTTCACAACGTTTGAAATATATCGTCGAGAGGTGGCGCGAGAAAAATTCAAGGATCTAAATGTGATTATACATTTTCGCACACGTATATTCGTAGAATACGTTTTTCTCAGACTTGAATTATTTTGTATCATGGTATTATAAGTTTTGGCACAACGAACAAAAATAAATACAAAACTTTGAGGGGGTTGAGGAAACATATATTTATTTGTTGTATTTTTAGCCCTCCTAATAAAATAAACTAAAAAAATGGTGAGTGTGTTGAAACTGACGACTATTATTGTTCTTTATATTATATTAACTTCTTTCGTTCAGAATCGTCTTATTGAAGGAATGATTTATTGTTTTTTTTTTTTTAATTATACACACCCTTCAAGAGTATCCGACCCGAAGAACGAAAAATACCCGCGGTGCGAAGTATGTCCGGGTTTCTTTTTTTAATCTAAGGTCTATTTTGCGTATCATATTTTAACATGCTGTTTTCGATCCAGTGTCGTTTGGAAATTACGTTTGGTAAACGTTTACAAAAACTAATGTGGGTAGAACTATTGTACATAAATAGTATTTATAATCAATGGTAGAACACAATGAATGACCGTTTCCCGGTAAAGGATATTCAATGAGCTAGCACAAAAGCTTCAACTGCATTGAAAAACACTAAAATACACTGTACTAACAGTGCATTGGTTTATAATGTATTACACACACACACACACACACACACACATATATATATATATATATATGCAAATGTTTATAATTATTTATAAAGAGGTATTGCGGAAAAACGTGTCAATACGTTCTAACTATAGTGACCCACATTAAACCTTAAATATTAAATAATAATAATAATAATAATAATAATAATACGTTTTATGATGAAGTATCCAATTTTCCATTAAATTCTGCATGGAGTAAAGAACCTAATTTTTTTACAATGATATTTCATTATTTTCTTTTTCTCCGCAGTAAACACTTATTCAACTATGGAAATATTTGTCTTAAAATTTTGACCAGCAACTTTTTGAATCACAATTTTCGACTTTTGATGGTACTGTTGAACAAGAGGTCATTTTTCGAAATTAGCAATAGTTTCAAAATTTTAGAAAAATTACCCAAGATTTGACAAAAACACCTTAAATCTATATTTATTTCAAAGTGATCCAAACTTTATGAAAATTTAAGTATAGAAATACAATAATATGAGAAGTGTGGAAAAAAAAAATTTAGAAAATTTTTTCTGTCACATTTTTCTTTCATTAATATCAGTTTTTTCCGATTCTCAGTTAATATTTGGATACAAAACTGGCTGAGCATAATATGTTTTTTTTTTTTTACAAAATTAATAAACTTTTTAATTTTTAAGTGAAATTTTTTTATATTATAAACTCAGTATCATTTTATTTAAGAAATGATTTATTTTTTCTTTAAAATTTAACACACCCACTAAATCGTACCCGAGGAGTGAAGAATACCTATGTGGTACGAAGTATGTCCGGCTTTATTTTAGATTCTGAACGAAGTGAAGAAGTTAACGTTTTTACAATGATGTTGATTTTTTTTTTTTCCTAAATACACTTTTTCGTATAGAAATACTTGTCGAAAAGTCTTGATCGGCAACTTTTTGTATCCGTAATCGCCTCTTTAGTTCGTACTTTACAGAGATCATACTTTAAATTTCTCAATTCTTCATTTTTTTTTTTTTTTTAACTATCCAAAATTTGACAAAAAAGACTCGAGAACCATCACTTTTTTTTTTTTTTTTTTAATTCTAACGCACACCAAGAATATCAGTCGTGCAAAGTATGTCCGCGGCTTATTTTTGTAACTGTGTTTTGAAATATAATTTTGTCAAAGTCATTATATTATAAGTTGGATAAAGTCGTGCACGCGAGGTATTAATATGTTTACAAAAGTTTTTCGGAAAATATTAATTATAATGACGTCATGATGGGAATTTTTCACGTAATTGAATAATTTCCAAGAAATATAGAATAGAGAATACACGCGTAACCGGACCTCCTAACACACACAAATACGTAAATTAATATATTGTTAGCAATAATTGGCGAAACGAGAAAATGTCCGCGGTTATACTGCAAACCGTTTAAATCCGATCGCATACCGTTGAAAATAACATTGTGAATTGGAATTCATCCAAAACGAATATATTGGAATTATATTGTATTTGCATTGGGTGACGTGAATTCGCCGAAACAAATAGTGGGGGGAGGTGACTGTGATTTTTGGGGTAGAGTTTTATTATTTACTTTATACGCTAAAATATAACAGAGATTGGAAGAATTATTAAATATTGTGATCAATTATTATAACACTTAATTCTTAGGACTTTTTAGGTAATAATATATAATATCATTTGTCTGAAGAAAGCGTTCTGACGGGTTCAAAAGGCCGAATACCTGAGATCCGACTTAATATGGCAGGAATTTTAAACAGCCGACATAATAGAGGCCAACTACTCAATTAGGCCGAATTTCGTTTATCCGACATGATAAAGGGCCGAATTTTTTGAATAATACTGAAAAACAAAATAACGAGGCTTTCGGGTTGTGGAAGTAGATGAAAAAAGAATCAAATTGTACCGAATATGTGTTATATGTAGCAGTCAATATATAATAATTAATAGCCAAAACGAGCCTTTTGCGGGTGGAGTACTATTTGGTCAGAGTCGAATACTGTCTGTTATTTTTGAAAATATCTCATAATTTAATATAACATTTTTGTTTTTGACTGATTGTATGGTTCTTTATATTATATTTATATTGTATCTGTTCTTATTGAAACAGTTTTATTAAATTGAAGTAAAAAAAAAAAAAGGTCCATCCACAATGCTGGTTTATCTGGCTTATAGTATACCTTCTGTTGTTGTTGTTTTTTTTTTTTTTTTGCTACTACATCATTAGTCTTTTGTAACAGTAAAAAAGAAAGCGCACGAGTACAAACGGTCACGACGGACATTACACACAACTAGTATTGTACCGGATACCTAGTATCCGGTCGACCCGGCTGTGGTGTCTGCCTGCATTTACTGCAACACCAAGTTGTGGGTACCCATAATATTATAGTATCTATTATATATTATTGAGTATCTGTAAATAATTTGATATCGGTGATCACTATATAAGTTGATAGTATATTTTGGAGTGTTTGAAAAGAACACAAAAAAAAAACAAGACAGGATCTGATCCCCTTGTACATGCGTATAATACGTCTCTAACGGTCATTCATTACGATATTTATTCTGCGTTTTGTCTACCTTCATGAGAGTAATAGCTCAATATCAAAGGGTAATTATGTCTGAAAACAAAAGAACACGGGCTTTCTGAATCCATCGTAGTTTCGGCCACTTCTGGCGTTCGGCCACACCGTGCCCTCCCCTCCCAAGACAACAATGCGAGCCCCGTCAAAAAAACATCTCCGAGTGCCCGTTTTAAACGTGAAATTTCATCTTTCACCCGCCCCCTCTCCTCTCCACACTCACAGGGAAATAAGTCCGTCCGGGGGGGTGCGCGTGGTAAGCGACGGCAAAACGTATTAAATCAAAACTTGTACGCCGCCGCCGCACCGAACGAGGAGTCCCGTTTAATCCTATGGACCGGGATTAAACCCATATATACCCGACCTAAACTGGTACGGATGGTGGTCGGTGGTCGTGGTTTGTCGTCCGGTCCGAAATAACATAAATCACTGCTCATGCACACGCACATGCACGCGCACACGATCACATAATAATATATTACGTGTATACGTTTATTTTATAATTTTTTTTTTTTTTTTTTGTAATAATATGCGTATACGTATTAGCTGATTAAAATTATGAAGTATAAATTTCCCTAAGTACTGTGTAAACTTTGGTAAACAAACGAATTCAGCACCTGCAGATCGTCCACTGGTCCGACACGAAAGTTCATTTTAAACTTGCAGATTATTGTCTTCGCTAAATATAGATTTTCTCTAATTTCTCAAAATATAAATATGGATATGAAATCCTCATATATTTCATACCTACAACAGCTTTGAAATAAACTAATTTGATACTTGATAAATCTGACATTTTTACTTAGGTCGTTTCAAACTAGTTTCTTAATTCTCAAATAATTATATTAAATGTACGTACATTTTGTTAACGTGTTACCAACTCTGTGTTTTTAAACGAATTATTCACATCAAAACATTTCTAACTTCATTGATGCTGTTAAAATTTCCCTGTTTGGATTTATAAAAAAAAAAATCTATCATTTACAATTACGAATAGAATATAATGGGTATAATAATTTTATTAATGTAAGACAAAATATATTTGACTAAGTACTATTGTGCTTAAAGCATTATAAAAATAATGAAAACACAAAAAATTGTTAACTTTATTCAACATAGGTATATTATACTATTTTTTAAGAAGCTAAAAGTACAACCAACTTCCCCATTGTATTTTCCGGATAATGGTTATAGGCTCTTCGAACCACTAAATATCAATTAAATCTAACCAAGAAATGAATGTAAATATTGATACTAAAAACTTACTTTTTCAGGAACTTTTGTAACAGTTTCTTGCATAATGGGTAAATATTAATTTATGAGACTCATTTTTACTACCATCGAGTATAACTGAGACTCAGTTTACTTATCGTCTCTGCTTTGGACTACCGTACTCGGAAAACACGAAATATGTATTGGCTTTGTTTATGGTAATTGATTAGTATGTTCACAAATTCCGCAATTTGCGCAGATACTTTTTGTGAGTGAGCGCCCCCCCCCCACTGTTTGTTGAAGGTGTTTACACAAGTGCATATTAATTCACATATATTTTTCAGATTTACGCATGCGCATAGACAGTTTTCATTCGTGCTCTTTAAATTATTAATATTATATTGATTGCGAATTGGCGTTTTGTATTTTGCATATTTTTACATTCAGTCCGAGCGTTAAATATTTCAATAATTTGGTAGAGTGTGTTGGCGGGGAAATGTTTTCTGTGGCGTTTTCGCACTGTGCATTAGTACGTTCCAGTTAACGACGGCGCGGCGGCGATCATGACGGTGAACGATTGTTGAGTAATTTGAATTATGAATTGGGTTGCATTAAAAATATCGTCCTGTGATTCAGATGATTTATTTTGGTTTTTATCTGAATTACATGAAGATTTTTCTCGATAATTATCCCCGGATCATTAGTTTGATATATTACGTAGTTTAATAACTCTGGTTCGATTTCGATATTGATATAATACTTACACTGTTACTCGTTTATTTATCGTAACTGAAATTTGAGTGAATTAAGAAATCAATCGTATTGTAGAAGTTGTGCATTATGCTTTTTGGATAATCTACACAAAAAAAACTGAAGCTTCCTCGTCCAAGATTCGGACAAGGAAATTAAACGGTTTTACCAATTAATTTCTACAAAAGGGAAAAGTTTGTTTCAAAGACTATTAAAACTGATTTGATAGAATTATTAAATGAATAAACGGTCGAGTTCGTGTTTTAGAACCTATAAAAGTTGGAAAAAAAAAATACTTTAGTGTCGCATAAAACGAAATAGCCAACCCGTAGAATCGTTGAATCGACATGGGATGTGAAATTCATAAATGCGTTTCTCGATTGTGACGAGCCTCGTACATTTTTTTTTTTTATCATTTTAATTGCACGATAAAATACTATTTGAATATATAACTATTTAAAACGCTATTCAATCCGGAACGACATAAAACATATAAAGAAGATATAAGAATACGTAACGCAATTCAAGCAATACTATTATTGCACCGAATAATTTAATGGCAGAGCATAAAATTATTATATTGCAAAAAATATTGTTGAGACTCGAGTTAACTTGCCACTTAAGAATGTAAAAAGTTGATTTTTTATGGGGTGATTTTAGACATGGTGACAAAAATCGAATTTTCACTTTCAAAAATCGCCTAATTTTGAATTATTTTGTTATAATATTATAACGTTCAAGCTATAGTAGATGCATTATAATAGTATATTGACATAATGCATTATTATATATCCTTATTATCCTTAATGATTTATCATAAACAGGATATAATATATTTTATTAAAATCACAGTTTGGGGATTTATTTTCTGAAATAATATCAATACACTGATAGTGAATTAGGCAAGATAGTATACTTTGTAGTTTATGTTTAAATTATTAGATATTAATTTAATAATTAATTATTAAATCATAATAAAAATTAAATCCATCATTACTGTTCATCGCATTATATAATGTGATTATACTACGATCAATTTTATGGTACAAATGAAATGATCCATGGATCATAATATTTTTTTTATTTTTTTAAATGAACGAGTGAAATGCGTGCGCTATTCTTGTTTTAATTTTAATAACTTAGTTTTATATTGAAATAAGCCACAGCTAAATCGGGCATCGAATAAATTATCATATTTTACTATAATTTTTTAATTATTGAAATTAAAAATTAAATATTTAATAAAAAATGGATGATTCAATATAATTCCGGTTGTTTTGTGTACACAGTATTTGCGAAGGAAAACGAAAACATTTTGAACAGATGCTTTTTTTTTTCTTTCGCATTAAACGCTAACGGTATTTCTCGGAATTTCGCTTCTGCCAGAGATGATAAATAAACACGATAATATTTTAAACACGTTACTTTTTTTTCGAAATCGAAAACGTTTGACACACGCACAGGTGCAGCGGCGGCGTCCAAGAACGACGTGGAAAAGCTCACGTTAAATAATTTATCGCCGCGCCCCCCAGGCTTGTTACCGGGCTAAACGCGCACGTCAATTTCCCTAATAACGTACGTTACATAATATTATAATATATAAATAAAACGGTGGCTTGTAGGTAAATTGCAACCACAAATTGTGTATTACAACGTACGTGTACTTAAATAAATACATATGGAATTATCGAGTAGAAATTTATTGAATACGAGCGGTTCATTAATGCGCCACGAGTTCCCGACGTCATACATACTTAAACAAAGGGGGTGTTTTGGAAACGTGGCCGCAAACCCATTGCCGCGTATATATATTTTATTCCCCGTACAAATAATATAATCCTTTGCCCGTTTGTTCCTTCCGCTGTGCACCTCCGTCGCATAGCAGAGGATCGTCGGAAATATATAACCTCCTTCCCCCCTCCCGGAAACCATTGCACAGACTGATAATTTTGATTTTGTCGTTGACATAATGAAAAAAAAAAAATTAAAAATAAATCGAAAAAACCATCGATACCCCCGATAATTGCAGATTTTTGCAGTCTCTTTCCCGCACTCTAAGTCTGTATACATATAATATGTATAGGGCTAGGGACTTATAACTCTAAAAACCCTTAAAATATGCATGCATTTATGCTCTAAAAATATTATGCGAAAATGCTAAAATGATCTCTTATAAAAAAACATTAATTTTACTGTAAAATCTCAAAATATTTAAAAATTGTATTATGTATTATTAATTCTTCTTCTATTATTTATGAGATTTTCAGATTCTGAATGAAGTGAAGAAGCTAGTGTTTTTACAAAGATGTTTATTTATTTTTTTTTTTTTACTGTGTACAACTTTTCGTATAGAAATACTTGTCCAAAAGTTTCGATTAATAACTTTTTGAAACCCGATTTGCCTCTAGATTGTACTTTGAAGAGGTCATTTTTTGAATTTGTCAATTCTTCAATGTTTTTTTTGAAAAAACTACCCAAAATTTGACAAAAACGAC
>JAIPRM010005071.1:0-21357 GCA_025469315.1 Stegophylla sp. TES_Ste_2020 | reverse complement strand
TATGCACTAGAGTTGATAATCAAAACAATTTTGACCACTATTTGAATAAAAATAGAATTTTAAATGTTTCATTTGTTTTCTTCTAACAGAATTTTGTGTTCTTTATAATATTATGGATTTAAAATGTCCTAAGATCTAATATACGCCCGATCCGGTTTATAATTTTTAAGGATTCTTGAATTCCAGAACAGGTTCATGAAAATCAAAAAATTATTATAAAAAGTGAGAATAGAAATAAAAATTTTAAGAAAAAAATTTTCAAGAAATTAATTTATACTTCAAAATTTTAAGAATAAAAACAAAATCAGTAGTTTTTGTTAAAACTGATATATCTTTAGTTTTAAAATAATCGTTTTTGGTTCGGTGCCAGCTTCAATCTCGTTCTTTGTCCTACTGTAGGCGGAACAAAAAATTTGTTAAGGATTATAACAACGATAAAATTTCCCTATACGCCATATAATCTAAACTCTGTGAAAATCGAAAATAATATGAGAAACCTTTTTTGCGCAAGAAAACTTTGAAATTGTGAAAAAAAAATGAGGGATAATTTTTTTCTAACAACTTTTTTCATTGCCAAAAACAATTTTTTTTTTCACTTTTCTCAGTTAATACTTAAATATAAAACTCACAGAGTAGAAAATATATTTTTTTTTTTTGCTTTTAGAACAAACCTTATAATTTCTAAAGTAAAATCGTCCCGAATAAACCTGAATATAAACCTGAAATAAACCTTTGCTCAGAATCGTCTTGTCGAAGAAATTATTTATCGTTTCTCTCACAGTGCCTACAAGAGTATTCCACTCGGAAGCGAAGAAATCCCCGAGGTGCGAAGTACGTCCATTTTTTAAAACAATTTCTTTCATAATCTCGTATCGACACACTAATGGTGTGAACGCGTGATGTGCTGTCGCGGTGTTTCCCAACCTTTTTATTATGATGTCCCATAAATTTATTTTTTGATGACTAGGCGACCCATTACCTCCACCAAAAAGAAGAAAATTCAATTAGGTGCACATCAATGTAGAGTAACGTTAATGATAATTTGTTAGCAAGCAATTTTATTATTTAATCAAGGCGATAAAATCCATTACGAAATTCTGACGAGTACTTATTGTTGTCGATTACAAATGATATTAAAAAAATAATCTTTGAATTAAAATATTTATAATTCAGGATTAACTATAAATAAAAACAAATTGATAAAATATTAAATAAGTTCAAATGATAAAATTAATGTTATTTCTTATAGTAATAAAAAAACTAGCAAAATTGATTGCAGTATTGCACTAAAAAATAACAACGTTTCCGTCACAAATATTTTTAATTTATTGTTATTAATTTTTGTATATTTAGCCATTTTTATTATTCATTCAGATATTTTCTTTTTATTATTTACATACCTTTTTTTGTTTATGAGCAGCGACTCATAGGTTGGGAAACACTGTGCTATCGTGCGTTCGAATTGAACGGTTTGCCGACCGGACGAAAATAAAAAACAAAAAGTCTGTTACCGATTAATAAGTATAGCGTTTGTAAAATCGAAAAACGTCACGACCGGACAACAGTATAATATCTCGTATTAATATATATATATATATATATTTCCGGATGTATTAGCTGCCTGTTGCACGTCCGCACGTCGATTTACAATCAAATCCCGCTGTCATCGCGAAACAGTGTACGATTTGCAGTATATATATATACGTATATATAATTTGCTCGGCGATTTGACGCGAACAAAAGCCAAAAATCCAACCCTCCCCTCGCACGCACCTACCCCCATAGGCACCGATAGGGGGTAGCGACTGCCACCCTACGTTTTTCACCGGGATAGCGAAATCATACTCGGTTCGCTACCTCAAAAATTATTGTGATTTACATATTATTATACATAAAAATATATGTAAAATTAGACAAACTTGGAGTAATCAAGTATGGTTTAGACGTGTGTTGAGTACGGGATGCAACGCACTGCAGCTGGAAAGGGTTCAACGACGATTTTTGAGGTTCTCACGGTGCCAATGCGGATCCGCCTTCTTTCTCATGTCAGCTTATGAAAATATTTAAATGTCGCTCTGCACTTACTTATAAAAATTTATTTTCTGTTTAGTATTTATTCCTACTGCCGTACACTATCATATCTATTGTACGTATTAATTTAAATAAGGGCCTCGTCCGTATATCTTAATAAATTAAAATGAAAATACAAAATTTTCGCGTGTCATCAACGATTAAAAGAAATTATTAATTATTTATATTTATTATTGAAATTAAAATATATATTTTTAATCTCTGAAATCTCTACTTTTATTGGCAAAATATGATGATGGCCATTCATTTGTCTCTTGAGTTTGTTTTTTTTTTTTTTTGAAACGATTTGCTACCCCAGTACTTTTTTTCAAACGGCGCCACTGTAGGCTACCCCTTTCGAACACTTCGTACTCTTTCGGGGTGCATAAAATCCGTCCCCCGTGGCGACAAGTCCGAAAACGTTTGTTCGATTCTCCGTCGTTTACCGCGTCTGCCATCGCTTACAGGTCGTATTCAATCAGCTCGGTTTTTTCGTTTGCGTCTTTTCGTCGTCGGACAGCGATTATTTTTATTACATTCCTTTAGTTTTTATTATTTATTTGTTTATTATTTTTTTTTTGGTTTTTTGGTCTTTCGTTCGATTCCACCGAAATGAACGCATTCATGAAATACGACCACGGGACGTTGGCGAGCGCATATTTCGAACACGCCCGACGCACCGACGCCGACTTCCGCAGAAGGACGCACGACCTCGGTGAGTTTTGCTGCCCGGAACGTCATCATCAAAAACAGTGGTTCCCAACATTTTACGCTCTGAACGGAGTGGAGAAGCTAGTGTTTTTACTATGATGTTTGTATTTTTTTCCGTACATACTTTTTCTCATAGAAATACTCGTCCAAAAGTGCCAAAAGTCAGCAACTTTTTGAAGCCGGGTCTGCTTCTAGTTGGCACTTTAAACAGGTCATTATTTGAATTTCTCAATTCGTCAATGAAAATTTTATTTTAACTGCCTTAAATTTGACAATAGAAGTACTCAGAAACGATTATTTTATAATTTATTTTTATCATTTTATTTTGACGTGTAGACTCAAAATTTTTACCCGTTTTCAGTGTGTTCATTTTGTTGCATTTATTTTTTTTTTTTCGTTTTAAACTAATTAATTAATTTATTTATATACAAGTGATAATACAACGTGCTGTTCAATATGTATTTTCTCAGAATATCCACAGATAGGTACCTAAAACGTACGTTTTTTTTTTTTTTTTTTTTTTTGAGGGGTAAATTATGTTCATTACCGCATTTATGAATGAACACGATTTTAAGTGCCCATTTTTTCATTTTAGCTACGTACAACACGATGTTGTCGGTGACGTTTTAACAACAAACGCGAAGCGTAATCACAATATTATTATCATAATAATAATAATAATAATAATAATAATAATACTATTACACAGGTATAGTAGTGTACAAAATATAATCTAGTATAAGTAGTTTGGTATAGTGTGACATTGTGTCCGGGTGTACGCGACGCGTAAACACAGTGGCGTAAAAAAAATAATTGGACAACTTTCTGGGTGTAATTTAAATTTTTCCACTCGTCTCGGGGAAACAAAAGTTAGAGGAAATGTTATTTCTTCATTACCGGCTCGTACGGTCGCTCCACACTGTGTGTGCTGCCCCGAGGAGTGTTGTCGAAAAGTTTTCGCGCAGTCCGCCGCGCTTGTAGCGTACCTACACACAAGTTTGTGCTGCGATATTATTGTATACGACCACGCTGGGTTATAGTTCGCGAATTCCACGTGAAATTTCCTCCTTCCGAATCTCACGACATCGTATCGCACAACAAGCGATAGCTGGTATTCGGGCGGGGGGGGCGGCAAATTAATCCGACGTCGAATCATTATCAATAATGTTATAAAAATATACACAGGGCCGGCGGCGCTAAGAAATATCAGTGGGGGAAGGGTTATATATGTCGGTGAGATCTCATTAAATTTTCGAAGTCTTAATATCAAAAGTTAAAAATGTTATTACATAAAAACTAAAAAAAAAAATGAGAAATTTCCGAAATATTCAAAATGCTGTATTCAACTCAAAATTGATTAAATCTTTTTGAAATGTTTATGAAATGTTCTCGCGATTATTTTTAGTAGTTAGTGAAAGTTTCAACTCTCTAGCTGCATTATTTTAGAATTTATGTCAAAAAGCAATTTTCAATTTTACTAAAATTCCGGTAATTGCATATTTTGCCGTTTTTTGTCAATTTTCTACAGATATACCCCGTTTTTGGAAAAAGTATAGAAAAATTGGAAAAATGACCTCTTTAAAGTACCATTTGGATATGATTTCAGTTCTATAGAGATACTTATCAAAACCTTTGGACAAGTATTTCTATACGAAAAAGTGTTTCCAGAAAAAAAAAAAAAAATAAATAAACATCATTGTAAAATCATAAGCTTTTTCACTTCGTTCAGAATCTAAAATAATAAAGGTCTTCTTCCCAATTTTTCCGACTACTATTCCGCATAATTTACAGTTTGTCGACTGACTAAATTATTCCTTTCAAATAAGCATAAAAACAAAAAACAAAACAAAGAGATTATCGATTCTTTTTTCCAATTTCGCCAACTTAATTAATTCGTCGCCTGGAACCAAAATGTCAAATTTGCCGACTGAAACTTCATAAATAATTTAAGTGGAGGAGTGCTACATCCCTTCACACCCCCTCTAAATCCAGCCCTGAATATATAAGTGACAAAAACTTATATATATTAATACATATTGTATAATTATTTCGAAGTAATAAATTAACAAGTTTAGAAGGAGAAAAAAAATCATATATAATATACAGTGTATTTGATATTTTTCGATACTTAAACTTATATTTTTCAGAGCACATTTCTTCGGATTTTTCATTCGCGTATAAATCCAACGCCCCAATAACGATGTTTCTAATAATACCGACGCAATTAACTGCGAACTTTTGCGGCCTCGCGGTGTAAAACGGAATCCGTATAGATTTAAAATCTGAACGGCAAGTGGCCTTTTTGGCGCGGGCGTTGCGATAATAATATTTCGACGTCGCGCGAAACGTAACCGCGAAGCAAACTAATTAAACGTGTGTTTACCCGCGGAGTCGACGATTCAATTCATCGTCGCCTTTATAATATTATACCAAGGGCTTCAAAACGTTTTTTTTTTTTTTTTTTTTTTATATTGTTAAACCAAAAAAAAAAAAAAAAAAAACAAGACTCAACTCTGATAACGGAAAACGATATCGGTCAAAGGATTAAATCCAGGATCGGATTTGGAACTAGGTTACAATTGTTTTAGATTCTGAACGAATTGAAGAAGCTAGTGTTTTTACAATGACGTTTATTTACTTTTTCTTCAGTAATCTCTTTTTCGTATAGATATATTTGTCTAAATGTTTTGATCAGCAACTGTTTAAAACCTGATTTACCTCTAGTTGGTACTTTAAAAAGGTTCAATTTTTTGAATTTCTCAATTCTTCTTTTTTTTTTTTTTTATTTTTTCAAAAATAACTACCCAAAATGTTGCAAAGAAGACTCGTAAACCATCATTTTTTGATCCGAACTTTATGAAAACGTAAACATAGATAGACAATAATATGAGAAACATTTTGGCGCAAGAAAATTTTGAAAACGTGAAAAAAAAAACATTTTGGAATCTTTTCTAACACTTTTTTTTTCATTTATTTATTAAATAAAGTGAAGCAAAGTAAAGTAATGTAAAATAAAAACAAGAAAGTCGGACATACTTTGCACCACGGATATTGTTCGCTCTCCGGGTCAGATACTCTTGGTGAGTGTGTTGAAAATGACGACTATTATCGTTCTTTATAATATAATATCAATTTCTCTCGTTCCGAATGGTCTTATCGGAGAAATGATTAATCGTTTCTTTTAATAAATGACCAGAAGAGAACGCGAAATCGTTCTGGTAACAAAAACGGTCAACAAAGTATTAATCTCGAATTTCAATTAATTCGTCGAACCCACTACTCGCGCGCTCACAACACAATAATAATCATAATAATTCTCCTCCGTTTCGCCGATTTCGACGTCGTTCGTGCACTTACGGCACCCAACGCAACAAATAAACGTATATTACAATAATAACAATAACGTATATACGTTTTATAATATCGCGCGCAGAGTCGTGCGCAAAGCGCTTAATGCGAAAATCTCCGTCGTTTTAATTAAGTATCCTGGCGTTTCGTGACATAACTCGAAAGTACTTGGCACGCGGTTGTTTTTCACATTATATTGTCTGACTATATCTCCGCGCGGGACCCCGGAGTGTTTCCTTGCAAACTATAGCGAGGAAATAATAATTAACTATACCGCTCTGGAAATTGCTCGGCGACTCGTTATCTCCACGACGAGTTGTGTTGTGTACATAACTCGTCCGCGAGAGAAATTCTTTTCGAACATTTTATTAATAATTCGTGGCAAAATAATAATACGAAACACAGTGTTATTATTATAAAATGCGCACAATGTCGCACAACAGAGATTTTGCATTCGTTGCGATTCGTACGTAAATTACAATCAATCATAACCCGTTATGATTCAAGAGGTCTTCGATCCGCGGCCCTCACGACCGTTTTGAATGGCCCTCAAACAAATTTTTTCATAAATATAAGAAAGAAAAAAAAAATAACAATAATATTCGTCATTTTCAATACGCTCATCAAGAGTATTCGACCCAAAAAGCGAAGAATATCCGCGGTGCGCGAAGTATGTCTGGTTTTCTTGTCTATACTTTACTTTGCTAAAATTTTTTTTTTTTTTATTTAATATACTGAGGAAAATAATTTAAAAAAATGTCCAAAATTTTTTTTCACATTTTCAAATTATTTTCTTGCTCCAAAATGTTTCTCATATTACTGTCTCTCTACGTTTAAATGTTCATAAAGTTCGAATCAAAAAATGATGGTTTTTTTTGTAAAATTTTAGGAAAAAAATATTGAAGAATTGGGAAATTCAAAAAATGATCTCTTTAAAGTACAAAGTAGAGACAAATCCGATTTGAAAAAGTTACTGATCGAAATTTTTGGACAAGTATATCTACACGAAAAAAAGGTTAACAGAAAAAATAAATAAACATCATTGTAAAAACAATAATTTCTTCATTTCGTTCAGAATCTAAAATTAATTTATTTCCACAATTTTCAAGTGTACTTGTGTTTTTAATATATTATGCGATTTTGTAAGGCTAATAAAGACTCTATTACTATACAATGCGTTAATTATTATAAATTAATTAATTTACTCACTCCTAATTTTTAATCTAAATTATTCTCATATTATTATAACAATATTTAATATGCTTAATTATTAAAATATTTATTTGTTATTCATTATGTGCAATGTGAATTATACTGTTATAATTATTAATTATACAGTTCAAATGTTTAGTGTGTGCGTGTTTTCAAATAACCGAAACCGAACCCAAGACGCTTTTTTTAAAATAAAAAATTTTTGACTTCACAAAAACTATTGATTTCGTATTTATCCTTGAAATTTTGAAATTAGTTCTGGAATTCAAGAACTGCTAAAAAAATTTGAAACCAGAACTGCAAACAGAACCTTTTACAGAAAAAAAAAAAAAAATGACGACTGGAATCGCGACCAGAACCAAAATATAATGTATTACGTTCTCGGTATAAATTCCAACATATTTCCATTTTTTTTTTTCGCGCAAACGGTACAGGGGTGGATCCAGGATTTAAATTTTGGGGGGAAGGGGGTGTGATTAGACCGAAAATCGATGAAACACACGCAATATTGATACATTTTTACACGTCTCGAGCGTTTTAATTATGAATTCAACATGTCTTATAGTGGGGAGGATTGCCCCCCCCTGGACCCGTTGGATCCGCTCCGGAAACGGTACGGATATATTCGGGGGTGGAACCAGAACACTGACCGACCCCGACGTCGCGTCGTAACAGAGTGAGTACACCGCGTGTTACGTTATAATGTTTATATAATATTGTTTATGACATTGCGTTTCGACCAGACTGCCGGACTTCGTTTACGGTCGGTTAGACCGTTGTGGGTGCATTTATATCGTGTTTGTTCGGCGTACATAATCGCCGGCAATAATAGAGGAGGTTCGTACGTACGAACACCGCGGCCGAAACGCATGACCGTAGTCAAACAAATTTATTTAACCGGGTCCTCGTGTACGCGTGTAAGTCATAAATTATGTACCCCGCGACGTCCCTCGCCGGCGACGACGACGACGACGACGACGACGGTGCCACGGGCAATAGGAGTGATTTTAGTGTGCATCAATATTTATTTAGTATCGCAAATACAAGCAGCGCGGTAGGTATACGTGCACCAGTCGCATTACACCAGTGATTCCCGACCTCATTTTACTCAGCGCCCCCCTTTGACTGCCAAAAATCTCACGCCGCCCCATCACATCGATTTTTTCATTAACTCATTACCCCTCATTTTTCTTTTTCGTCATCATAGTCACAAATTACTTAATAGACTTGCAAGAGTTCATTATTTTTATAAAAAAGAAACATATTCAACACAACTAAATAATGTTTACTTATAAATCGAAATACCTACTAAATATAATAAATAATTGTACTGAAGATACTTATGCGACAAATGAACGATGCCTTGAAGTTGAAGTTTTCTACTAATAGAATTATTTCTCCTGGCTTAATGGATCTCTTAAGTCTCTCTTTTCACGTAGTTCTAATCCAAAAAAATACATACTTAAAATGTAATCCTGTATAATATTACATTTATTTTAGCGTCATCGTTGGTAAAAACTGATGAATTTTTTTTTTTTTTTGGCAGTTATAAATCTAGAATGGAATTTATTTTACTTCACTCCCTTTATCGCCTCCTTCAGCATAACGTCTCCCTCTCAATATTAAAAATGCCCACAAGGGGGCGGTAACGCCCACGTTGGGAACCACTGTATTATACGAACATAATATTATAAATGTATGTATTACGTACTAAAAGCATAAAATATGATAATTTGTATTAAATTGTACAAACTTATCGTAGCAGTGACGATTATAAAATAATATTATTTGTGTTTTAGATTCTGAACGAACTGTGAACACTAATGTTTTTACAATGATGTTTATTTATTTCTTATTTTTTTTCTGTGTACAACTTTTCGTATGGAAATACTCGTCCAAAAGTTTCGATCGATAACTTTTTGAAACCGGATTTTCCTCTAGATTGTACTTGAGGTCATTTTTTGAATTTCTCAATTCTTCAGTTTTTTTTTTTTTTTGGAAAAAACTACCCAAAATTTGCAAAAAACGACTCGGAAACCATAATTTTTTGATCCGAATTTTATGAAAATTTAAACATAAATAGAAAATTATATAAGAAGAAAATTTTGAAAATGTGAAAAAAAAATTTTGGACATTTTTCTAAAATTTTTTTTTCTCATTTATTTTTTATATTATAAACTTCCCTCGTTCAGAATCGTTTTATTGAAGAAATGATTTATTGTTTATTTAAAATTCAATACACCCGTCAAGAGAATCCCACCCGTCGTGCGAAGTATGTCCGGCTTTTTATAATTTACGATGACGTCATCTCTATATGAATTCAGACATTATTGACTTTTTGACGTGAACACGTCTTTACGCAAGCTTCTTTAAAACATTTTTATTGTGACATGTTCGCTCTTTCGTCTTGTCTCAAGTCTAATGCAAAGGGACGCGAAGGAAGGGATCTTCCACACACATCCGTTGTACATCAGTAATAAAAACATTTTATATTCTGTCGGTTATCAAAATATTCAAATCGAGTTCTACGTTTCAAAAAATTAACATAATTTATTCGTTAGTAATTTATTTTTACATTTTAATATTTATTTATTATTATTAATTATTATGTTCAGCGATTTTCCATTATTTCTCAGTACTCGTGTCGATAAATAATCATTCTCTCGTCGTGAGTGTGCCCCGAAAATAATCACGAGAGTCGTTCTCTGCCCGTCTTGTTCACGATCAACGTCGATTTTCATTGCGAAACGTTTATTGATTTCGTCGTTTTTTTTTTTTTTATTTCTCCCGAAAAACAAGTAATTGTAAAATATATATTCAGCAGATATAGTTGTCATTTTCGATATGCCTGCCAAGAGTATATTTGACCCGAGGAGTGAAGAATATGCCCGTGATTCGAAATGCGTCCGGTTTTTTTTATCTCTACTTTACTGTATTTACTTCACTTCACTTCACTTCACTTCACATTACTTTACTGTATTACTCAAACTGCAAACATTTTTTTTCGTGTAATTTTGGTGAAAATTTTCAAAAAACTTGAAAATAAAAAAATAAATAAAATTATTGTTTTTACAATGATGTTTATTTATTTTTTCTGTTAACATTTTTTCGTGTAGATAAACTTGTCCGAAAGTCTCGAACAGCAATTTTTCGAAACCGGATTTGCCTCTAGTCGGTACTTTAAAGAGATCATTTTTTGAATTTTTGAATTTTTAATTTTTGTTTCGAAAATATGTTAAAATTTGTCAAAAAAGACTCGGAGACCATCACTTTTTGATCCAAACTTTATGAAATGTTAAACATAGATAGACAATTTTTGGAAACATTTTTTTTCTCATTAAATATTTTTTCCTTTTATTTATTAGATAAAAAAAAAAAAAAAAAAAGTAAGGTAAAGTAAAATATATAGACAAGAAAGCCGAATATACTTCGCGACATGGATATTCTTCGCTCTTCGGGTCAAATACTCTTGGTGAGTGTGTTGAAAATGAAGACTATTATTGTTCTTTATATTATTGACTACTTTTGTTCAGAATAGTTTTATTAAAGAAATGTTTTATCGTTTCTTTAAAATTATACACACGCCCCTTCAAGAGTGTCTGACCCGAGAAGCGAAGAATATCCGTGGTGCGATGTATGTCCGGATTTCTTGTCTATGCTTTACTTTGCTTTTTAAATTTAAAATTTAAAATTTTGTATGCACTTTTAATTGAGTTTTAAAAATAAAAATAGGCATAATTCTAAACCGTTGCAAAGTTTAAAATACTTATGATAAATTTTTGTATTTACCTAAATGATCCGAAAACGTATACGAATCTCTTTTTCATACAGTTGTTGAACTTAAAATACATTTGATCTGATTTTATTCACTGACCTTTTTTAAAACATGAAACATTTTTAAAAACGTTTTTTTTTATTTTTTTTATTGATTTTCTAATTTTTTTTGTTGAAAAACGATCGAATACTTAATTCTTTTAAACCTACTTAATACTTATTGAAAATTTCATGAAAATTTTCCATTCGAAAACATTTTAGGACAATGGAAATGTGCAGAGATTTCAAATGAAAATTTTCAAACTTACAACCTCTCTCTCTGAATGTGTGTACACATTTTTAGCGTTTCTTTTTGACACCTTCTACTTCCTCCGCGTGTACTCTTGTCCCTCCCCCCCCACCGAAAACTTCTCGTGTAAGTGATCGTTCGCGGACACGTCGTGGGCACGACGCGTCGGTTTTTGCGTACGCGTATCAACGTATGCATAGCGTGCGTTTCACGCGGGGCGTAACGGTATGAAATATTATTTTCTTTCCGTCGTCGTTCGGCTGTGAATCGTATCTGGAAACGACGTACGAGGATAAATAATTGCTACGCATAATAATAATAATAATAATAATAATAATAATAATTGCAAACCGTGTAATGTACGTTGTGCAGAGTCGTACTACGATTTATAACACGTTGTTATTTTAATATTTTGCGTCGCTATACGACTACTATAAATTGTTCACGCGGACGTCTTGTGTTCTCCCCCACCCCGAGGAACGACAGCCAAAGCGTTTGACGTTATGTCTCACGTTCTATACTTAAAATATAACGAGCCGTGAAAACTACCAGGCACCGGTTTCGGTGAAACGTGAGAACCGAATTTTCGCAAAATAATCCGAGCGCGTTAGGTGTACGCACAGTGCAGCTGCAGGCGGCGCGTTATTTATTATTTCAAACGAAAACACTTTGCCAAACTCTGTGTACCAAAAAAAAAAAAAACAAAAACAAAAAACCATTTCTAAAAGTTGTAATACCAATATTTATAATAGTCTTTGACTAACACACATGATTTATGTTAAAACAGTCTGCTAATAATAATAATGAACTCGGCTTGACGATTTTAAAACGCTTGATTAACACTTATAAATCTTAACCATCATCAACCTCAATACCAATATTTATACCAATGGTAACCCGTAGGGGGCTTTGCTTCCTAACAAATTTTATAATTTAAGCGCCAAAAAAATACCAATACATACTTAAATGATCAATTCCGTATAATATTTATTATATAATAATAAAATCACTAAAATTCTGCTAGGTATAATTTAATTATTAAACAATATTTAAACGATGATATATATATATATATATAAAAAAATTTGAGTAAAACCGTTTCAGTTGTCGAGGATGACCATTCAAGCTAGTTGATTTATTATTGGTCGGAGGTTTTTTTTCTGGTTCAGAGGTTAGTTGTTTGGTCAGGGGTTGTTTTTAATAGCCTATAACACTTGCAAGTTTATAATAACAAATAAATCATAAAGAAACCTCATTTGGTGAATTCGGTGCATTAGTTTATGTGGTAACTGGAAACATAAATGCGTATTATATGTATACGTACATCACACCTGAACACATTAGCCCCTCCTTCTTCCGCGGCCGCAAGGGTAGAAATAATGTACTTAGCCAGTAAAGTTTATAATGTATTACGATACGAATATGAGGGTTACATCCAAAAACTACAAACTCATGATCTCAAACCCCAAAAAGTTCGGTAGACAAAAACCGCACAATTTATCGGTTACCGGATATGGCCAGTTGTTAGTTGTAGCTCTTAGTGGGTAAAAACCACACTGCAGTAGTTGTCTTGTGTACAGACAAATTCTGTATTTATTATTTGTAAATAAATTTTAATATACAAAACTCGTCGAAAAACACAAATAAATAAGTAAACAAGTACGTTTTAATATTTTTGATTAAATTGTGTTTATTTTTAGAAACACTAGTTTAAATTTTGGAATCTATTTCAGTCAATAAATATATAATCATTTTTTTTTTTTTAAGTAATATTTTGAAAAACGTTGGAAATTTATTTCAGTCAATAAAATTCTGACCATTTTTACTTCTATTTTATACTTTAAATTTTTTAACGAATAAATTGTACCTATAATTATTATTATTATTATTATTATTTTTTTTTTAATGAGAAAATAAATAATAAATTATACGTCATTGTGCAGTTTTTTGGATACAGCAATTTAAAATAAGTGTACAGTTTTTATCCACCAAAAAGTGTGCGATCTTGTCCTGTATTTTATCGCAAGTGTATGGTTTTCAGAGTCGACACATATGAATTTATTTAATAGTATATATCGTTCACGATGAAATAAATAAATCAATAGCAACGTAACCGTCATAATAATAATAACAATATTTATATTAGTATTTTAAAATATAAAAGAATTCGATTTGTTTCCAGGAAGTGCGATGTACAAAACGACTTACAACAAAGAATTCTGTTGGCCGGAACACGTGCCAAAATCCAATATTCGTCAGTGAGTATTAATCGAAATATGTTTGTAAACGAGGGGAGGGGAGGGGTGGGGGTATGCAATCTTCGTCCGATCACGAACCAGCGTTTAATCTTTTTAAATAGTTATCAGTATACAATATGAATATAGTTGAATTTATTTTCGTTGCTGACAAACACGATTCGTGAGCGTCCAAAAATGATTGGTGAACTGATGTGATTTTTTGTATTGAAGGTGACCCCCCAAAAAAAAATGCGTTTAGCTTAACCTTCGTCACCACGTTTTCCGGCACTCGCAGTGAACGATTTTCTTTCTCTTCCCCCCGACCCCCTCGAAGGAGGGAAAAACTCAAAATTCGCGGTCCCAGAAGCCGCATACCGTATGGGAGACAATTTTGTGTGTCCTTATTTTTGAAAATTTGGTCGATGACTTTTGAATTATGCTCTCTGTATAATGATATCAATAAGTGATTCCAGAATTGAACGTTCTACCGACGTGACGCAATGTACAAAGGTGGTGAATTAATATTCAAATTTATTCGGTGAAATTAATGCAGAGATAGCTTTCATTATTAATACGGACAGAGCTTTCACGTGCTATTGTTTTTGATTGCGTTTGTGATTTGGATAAATTTGATTTTAATGATTTAATTTAAATTCATCTTCAACGAGAGTTCGATGAAAACAAGACGATGTCGTCTGCAGTTTGGGAGTTCGGCTCATCCGAAATGTCAAAACGTAACCAAAGCGCTATATAGTTTCGGTTACTCGTCTGGAAATACAATTTTGCTCTTACAATTTTCATAAAACTATATTGAATCCAATACTTGTAAGGAGTCAAAATTAAATTATATATTGTAACATAACTAAATTTCATCAATGTGGATACTGGTATATCTATGTGTATAAATGTTTGTGTGCCGTATTAATATATACATAGTTAGTGTATCCGAGGTTTGTTGACCGTGTAATTAAATTTAATTAAATTCCTCATTAAAAGTACGGTCCCATATTTATGTTCACACTCGCCTGTACACCCGGTCAGATTATTTTATCTACGGCCGCATGAAGGTCGAAAATAAAATACATTAGATTATTGTATTATATATATATATATATATATTTCTAACATTTTTTTTTTTTTTATGTTAATAACTTCCCTCGTTCAGAATCGTTTTATCGAAGAAATGATTTATCGTTTTTTTTAAAATCCAATACACCCGTCAAGAGAATCTCACCCGTCGTGCGAAGTATGTCCGTCTTTTTTTCCCTTCTTTTTACGATAATAATATTAATAATTAATAACGTTAATTACTTCTAAACACAGTCGTGCCAGATTGAAAAATGTCTACTTAAATGTGTCTGCGATACACATTTTAGAAATTTGAATGGGTTTCTCCAACAATCTAAAAAGAAACATTTTATTGTTTAATGTATAATTTTGGAAACAAAAGTTTTCTGTTCATCAATTTTCTTATTCAATGCAAAGCTGCTGTTAATGATATTTTAAATTATTAATTCATATGGTAAAAAAAAGTATCTTTTTTTCATTATTAAGATAAATTGTAGTTATATTTTTTATATTTATCTTTTATCTCAGCATGTTATTGAAAACAACATCCCTGTCTAGATAAAAATACTATCAATTGTTTTCATCTTTATCTGGACAATTTTTTTAATTGTCTTTGCTCAACACTGTCTATAACACAAATTGCAAGTATAGACCAAGCCTTGTAATCGTTGATAAAATCGATATAAATCGATAAAATCGAATAATGTTATCACTGGGGTCGATTTCACCCCTAATAGTGCCAAACTGCATACAGTTAAGACGTTCATTTTGAATTATTAGTGAACTAAACTAATAATTCTAAATTTACTAATTTGGCTCAACACACACTATATTCAGCCAACGTACTACATTGTAATAAGAACCGTATTGGATTCTCGTTCTAAAAAACATTAGTTTGGAATGTTTAAGCCCCGATGTGAGTCATTAAGTTCCAGTTTATACGCTCAAAGTACTCTCCAAGATTTATGTACACTAATAATATTGTCTATCATTAATGTTTCCTGAAAATGTAATGAACAATGCGAGATATTTACGTCATTAAATATAAACACAGTGTTATAAATTGCGTTTTAATATAGCGAATAGTGTTCAGCGTAGTAATTACCGAATATTATATTCTTTGCTCTTCGAGTCGGATACTGTTGGTGGGTGTGTTGATAATGACGACAATTATATATTATTAACTTCTTTCTTTTCACAATCGTATGAAATCGAAGAAATGATTTATCGTTTCATTAAAATTCTACACACCCACAAAGAGTAACCTAACCTAACCTAACCCGTGGTGCGAAGTAAATGTCCAGCTCCAGAAATCCCAAGTTGACGAAAATATACATTAAGCCATTAGCTTTCTGAATAGAAATTGCTAAAGTAGTGTAAAATGATAACAGAATTTCTCATATTTTTTCAAAGTTAGTGCATTAGAATTTGACTGCACACAATCACATCAATCATGGGTAGGGGCAAAACTGTAAAAATAAGCAATCCTAAAATTATTAATAAAAATGCACGAAAATTTACAAAATGAATTTGAAAATTATTGCAGAAAATAGACAAAATACATACTCAAGAAAAATATTTTTGTGTATATGTGTGTTTTTTGAGCTACAGTTCACTAATGTCGCAAAAGCCACATTTGGGATAGTCTGCGTTTAACAATGATTTCATTTTAAGGGTCGATCCCGGATTCACCATGATACCGAAGCCTACCGAAGAACAGTTCAAACAATTTTACTCGCCAAAAATTATATTCAGAGCGCTGAGTGACAATAAGAGAATCGAACCACCTTTGGAGTACACAAACAGCGCTTTGCCAAAAGTGAGTATGTAGTTTCGGTTAACTAAACGTATACGGTGCATGAAAACCTATTGCAATGCTTAAACGAATCGGTCTAAATCGTTTCTTCCGTGTTTTTGAACTGCAGAAGTAATTTGTTTCATATTCTATACGTATACAGGGTGTATCAGTAAGATCAGACATACCAAATTAAATTAATTAAATTTGTATTTCGTTTTCTAAAATCGATTATTTGGGCATTGCGCTACTAAATCTGTTTTTTGGAAAAATTTTGATGATTAAAATATGTCTAATAAAGGTTATACCATTCAATTTCTACGATTTTTTTTTTGAGTTTGCAAATAATTTAAACGAACAATTTTGAAATAAATAATTCAATGTAGAAAATCGTTTAATTCGTGTAATAGAAGTTGTTTATATTGAGTGAATGTGAACAATAGTTCATTCGTTTAAATCGATTATTTCCTATAACATTTAGTATTTTTATTAAAAACAGACAAATAGGGAATTTCCACTACTGTACCACTGGAAGATTTCTCTCATTCTCCATCAAGGCCAGCAGACTGTCACTGAGTAAATTCAAGCAATCGTGTTTACGAATATATATTTAAAAAAAAAAAAAAAAAAAATCCTAAATGGAATACTCGGTCTGGATTCGAATTTATTTAAGTGGAGTAATCTCCCAACTACACTAAATAAAACTACATTAATATTATATAATTTGAGCAACACCATTTTATTTATACTCAAATCGTTATTTTATTCAACTGTATTTAAAGATTTTATAAAACGTTCATTCTTCAGAATTATTATCTGAAATTAAAGTAGATTCTTAATAATTAATTCAGAATGCATTTTAAAAGATTATTATAAAATACTATAACAATTAATTTTTTAACGTTTATCATATCGAATACTTTTATTCAAACATGTACTTAAAAAAATAACGTGATTAATATTAGGTAATTTCAACTTCGCACCATGTGGTGTTCTCGACATTCGGTCAGACAAGATACTCTTGGTGGACGTGAAGAAATTCAAAAAAAACGATAAACCATAAAATAAAAAATAATAATAATCGTCATTTTCAACACATCCACCAAAAGTATCTGATCCGAAGAGCGAAGATTATCCGTGGTGCAAAATATCTGCATCTTTCTTGTTTATACATTTTTTTTTCTCTTTACATTTATATCAGTTAATAAATAAAGAAAAGAAAAAAAAATATGTGTACTTCGCACGTCGAGAGGGATTCTATTGAGACGGGTGTATTGAATTTTAAAGAAACAACAAAATCATTTCTTCGATTCTGAACGAAGGAAGTTAATAATATCGGGGGGGAAAAAAAAATGCAAAAATTCACTGGGCTGGAATCGAACCCCGTCGAATTGATGAAATCCAAAATACGGAAGCTTATACGGGGACGGGTGGATTCACCCCCCGGGGGGGGGGGTTCGCGGCTTTAGGTGAACGAATATTACAAGGAAGTAAGTATATTGGAAACGCATTGTGCAGGCTTTCACCCCCCCCCTCCGCCTGAAATTCGACCCACAAAGAGCGGCTCTAAAGTGTTTTAGTGGCTTAAAACATTCACCGTAAATCTATTGTAAAGTTATTCATACGTTGAACCATTGTATGTGTACGTTTGTGTACTTGTACGTGTACGTGTGTGTGTGTGTGTGAGAGAATTTACTGAAAACCGAATTCCACTACTTTAAATAAACGAATAAGGGAGTGTTTTCGTTTTACCCTTCTTAACAATGGGTCGATTTGAAGTAGCACAATAACATAATATATTACCCATGATAATATGTACTCTGATGTATACGACTCGTGTTTGTCGACAGTCCGATTATTATTAGGCGGAGTACAAAGGTTTTTGTGTTCGGTGTATTCGCGTGGTACGCGACCAAAAGTCGGCAAGGAGAATAAATATTTGACGAGCCGAACATTCACTGTCGTCCGTTACGAATCAGGGAGGGGAATATGAATGAAATAACAATAAAACAAAATGTTAATATAATAAACGGAAAATTTCATAATAATTTAAATAATAAAAATAAAAATAAAAATAAAAAAACTATCGGTGTCGAAACACAAACTTCTTCTGTTATCTCAGAATCCCCCAAAAAAATGTATGAAAATAGAGGGCCAGGGAGGGGCGATATTCCCTTCGTCCTTACCCCTAAAATACGCCCTTGTAGAGGTCTAGGTTGGGTTGTGTGTATGTGTGTGTGTGTGTGTGTGTGGGTAGATTAGGAGGGGGGTTCCTGGCAAACCCTTTGAAAAAATGCGAATTTTAAGAAATGCTAAGTATAAAGTACCATCCAGAGCAGGATTTTGATGTAAAAAGTGGTCGATCGAGATTTCTATGCGCAAAAGTGTTCACAGAACGGGGGAAAAAATAAACATCATTGTAAATAACTCACGAGCTTCTTCGCTCCTTTCAGAATCTAAAAGTTGGTAAACATGAAAGGAAAAAAAATCTTTGACGACGCGGAACACTTGGAGATGTGACCACGGATCACCCGTTTGGGGGGAAGGGGGAACTAATGATTTATCTTGATGATAATATTATTTCCACCGGCCTCGATCGTGTCGTACCAAACGCGTCGTGTTCCCCGAGGTTTTATTTAATATTTAAAACGGTGTCGTGACGGGGGACGTTCATTACGGGATATAACACCTCACGCGACTTTAAAACGCAGTGAACCCGTTTATTAATATTCATACCTGTTTATCTTTTATTTTGTTATTATTATTATTCCCACTCGGGTATCCGGTAAACGTTTGTTCGCGGTTAATCGATTCCGGTAACTACGTACTTCGTATTAATAGTTGAATGTTATCCGCGTCGGCGACGCAACGCGTTTTTAATGTCTAATTTTCGCGTTTCTATAACGGACAATTCATAGGCGTAAACTGGGAGGGGCGAGAGGGGGCAACAACTTAAAATTATACTGGACAATGCCCCTCCCCCCCCTTGATGATTTGCAAAATTATTGAAAAGACGTTTTGAATTTTTAAAGAAAAGTATAAAATTTTAAAAAAGATTAACGTAAAAAGGATTAAAAGATAAACATAAAAATAATAAATTGACTGTCTAGTTAATTTTTTGTCGATTATGATTTATTTAACTATTTTACTATTGTGGTCATTGGACCCTCTCCTCCCCCTACCCCTGAAAAAAAAAGTTTAAAATACGTTACTGAATTGGACTTAACATATAAACTACATTGGTTACCTACAAAAAATCATGACGGACGTGAAAGTCGCAATACAGTAGAGGTCAGTCAATACGGTTTCCGGCGATTTTCCGCCCAACACCAAATGCCTTTTGAGAATCATACTTCGTGCCGGTGGTTGTTGTATATATTATTATTATTATTATTAAGTATTTTCCAAAACGTGATTTTTTAAATTTAATTCATGCTAGAGGGTACCATTCGTGGTGAAGGCAGGAGGGAAGGGGGAAGTCTGTGATTTCTTTAAAAACACATATTATTTTATTTTATCCGTGAAATATAAATATTATCTTTGAAATGAAAACTTTGACTTCATGCACGTTCTGAGATATTCAAATTAACGCGAATGACACAAACGACATAAAATAATATCATAGTACGTTTTTGTCCATCAAAATCAATATATAATAATAATATATAATATATATGTTAAGGTGTATGACCGCATGGCAGTAAATGTTGACAGTCACCGGTGTATGTTGACATTTACCGATCATCTTGGTGAATGTTATCAATTATATTTCAAATATCTCACAATGCGAACATTTACCGGTATTTGTTGACATTCGCAATAGTTATTTAGTGAATTTTGACATGTCTAATAACATATATAATCAAATAAATACCTAGCCAATAAATTCATAAATAAATTTATTTTAACAAATTAATTTTTTAATATATAGTTTAGGCAGCATTATATTTTATTAAGTATTATTTATTACAAAATGGTAAACTATCGTGACATTTTGTTGCAAAGTATTCCCCCATTCTTACAATTACATTTTTTTTTTTTTTTTTTTTTACAATTGCATCGTACATAACCTTGGCCACGTCCTATTCCTGTCTCAAAGACATTGTGTCTTATCGGATAAAACGTCGTTTAATGATACCATTCTTTCGGCTGCACACTGCAAATTGATTTCGAGTGTACAGCTTACGTTTTCCATACACTGTGGCTTCAAGTGTGATCAACATTTACCAAACACTGATTGTAAATGTCAACAATCACCGGTGTACGGACGCGTTAAGACAATTTTGTCAACATTCACTTCGATTTTTGGTAAATGTCCGGGGACTGTCAACATTCGCCTATTGCGGTCATACACCTTAACACACACACATACATATATATATGTGTACATTTAAATCGGGCATTTTACAAAAATGACTAGGGGCGAATAGTCAAAATTTTTTTATTTTTATGCGATTTTATTATCTGCTTAGGCGTTGAACTAAATCACTATTTCAGGAAAATAATAAAAATTGAATGATTTTAAAGTATTTTCAAGCTTAATCTGTAATATTTTCTTATTGATTACTTATTTATATTTTGTTTGCAATATAAATAATTTTAAAATAAATCACTCATAATCTAACAAATCCCATCAAACAATAACGTATAACAACGAGTACCAACTAAAACTAATACAATTTGTTTGGTTATATGGTATAATTTTTATGTAATTTTTTTGCACTCGTATTAGTAACAGTGGCGTATCCAGAGGGGGGGCTGAGGGGGCTGCAGCCCCTCCCAAAATTTTTCATTTATAATCCGCTGTATTCAATAGTTGACCTTTAATTTTATAGTGTCTAAATAATCTAAGT
>JAIPRM010005070.1:0-21360 GCA_025469315.1 Stegophylla sp. TES_Ste_2020 | reverse complement strand
TTTTTTACTCGTTCTCTCACATTCCTTTAATATTCCACCACACTCTTCGTTATTTCTCACATTGGTACAACGATTATTATTTTCATTTAGAGATGGTAAGAATTCTCGGTCTTGCAAGAATTGTACACACATTTTTTTCATCCTAATGTAGCACTCATAATAAAAAAACACAAATTTACTAAAATCACAATAACGCCGCATTTAAAATTACTAAAACCAGTAAAACTCAAGATCAAAGACAAAACAAAGACAGTGAGACCGTGACTGAATGCCGAACGATTTACAATCATCACGTTTGTATCTCTTTTCTTTTCACAAAAATAAATAAATTTCCCCATGTCATATAAGAAAATACACACATTGGCCGTAGGTCGCACATTAGCCCGGCAAAGATAAGGATAGGTAAATTATCAGTTGTAGGTCGCACATTGGACCGGTGCCTTTTTTTCGCATATTTTGTTATTTTTAGCGCATACTTTGAGTGCAATTTTGAGTGCAAGAAAATCCCAACCCTGATAATGACTACTATAATCGTGGCTCTCACTATCAATGCTTCACACGGTTTTATTTCAACTTTCATCATATTATGGCTACCGGCCAATAAACATATTCAATGCATTATCAATTGAAATTGAATGATATGGAAGTGAAGGCATCAGCTTATCTTCTCCGCACACACACACACAAATATTTTTTACAACAATAATATTAAAATGTATTTATGTCTGGCGCAACGTATTAATCTACAGACATAAATATTTTATAAATCTTATATACATATTTCATTTTTTTAATCCGCCATAATATTATGTTCTGTAGTGTCTTTATCAGATGATATCGTTTTTTGAGGTTATAAAAATTTGAAAAGTGTCAAGTTGACCCACAATATCCTTCAAATCGGATATTATTATATTATATTTTAATTTTCTAAATTTAAAATCACTTCCGATGGATTTGCGGCGCAATAACAAGACGTGAATTGATGGACTTTTTAAAAAGTGAACCCCGTTTACTTACTACTGCAAAGCAACATCACTAGACGTGTAGTTTGGGCGAGTGTCGGAGCGTTTTTTTTTTTTCTCATTCGTGATAACGTTTGTTTCATATTTCGAAAGTGACGTTTTTTGTTCCAGCCGCCGACTTTCATACTGGAAAATTCTTCCAAACAAAATGGGCGGATCGGCGAGTACGACGAGAACACTTGAAATAGACAACCCGAACGTGATCACTTTGTCGGACAAAGTCGTCGAAAGACTCAGAGGTCAAGAACAACCGGGTCCGGCGGTCAATCACGGTTCACCGACATTCATTGTGCAACCGTCGTCTTTGCAAGTTCAAAAAGCGGTACAAAACGAGCTGGAAGAAAATGACAAACGATGGGAAGAACGCTTTCGTCGTATCAATGAAAATCAGAGTGCTCAACATCGTAAGGTAGAGAACGAATACAAACGCACTTTTCAGTCTGTCAAGAAGCTATTACCCCAGATCGGAGACGGAGCACTGAGCAAAACTGCGTTGGACAAAGAAAGCGTGGTACTCGATTGTTTGGCCAAAAACAAAGGAGCCCCGTTAAATTGCACGGACACTATCAAAGATTATCAAAGAGTATTGTTTCAATCTACCGGTCAACAACTCTAACCTTAAGTTAGAAACTTAGTGGTTCAATGGTAATGTTGAAAACAGCGCTTGAGTGTACGATATATTTTTTTGAATTATATTATAATATCATAAAATCACAGTGAATAGTTCTGTTTTATAAGAATAAATGGCTACTTTGTTATGTTTTGTTGAATTATTATTGTTTAATTGATTTGATGAAAATTTGTCTCGATAGTTTAGCAGCTATTCCTATTAGATTTTAGATTTATTAATCACAAATTAATACATTGTTCAATAAATAACATACAACATACAATAATATACAAAAAAAAAAAAAAAATAATGTGAAAAGAATTGTCTACAAAAAGCCTGAGCTTGTGGAGAAGACAAGAGTCATGGTTCATATCTAAAGTTGTATATAAAAAAAATACATATCATTATTAACATAAATAACAAAAAAGAAGTATACAATAAGAAAAACAAATTATTTTTAAAGATTAATGTAGGTGTGAAAAAGTTGTGTCAATTAACTCAATTAACAATTTTTTTTTCTTTTTATAAAAATTTCAATTTCAATAACAATTTGGCAATATTTATACAAAAATACACTTAAACTTATAATTGTCTTATTTTGTAGTTGACACATTTTTTATATAAACTATAGTGTTGGAAATTATTTAAATTAACGCTAAAAGCAATATTATGTAGGTCTTTTTTTCCAAATTCACTATTGTACTTATTGAAGTTTAAAAACATTTTTTTCTTTTTGACGTGTATTATAATTATGCTTAAAACTAATATCATTGTAATTAAAATAATATAAATTACTAAAGATGTATTTCGAATGTAGTTGTGATTATGAATCATTAATCCAATAAATCAATTATTTTATTTTGAATCAGCTAATTTCAAGTAATTTTAGATTCTGAACGAAGCTTATGTTTTTACATTTTATGTTTATTTTTTTTTCTGTGAACACTTTTTTATATGGATTTACTTGTCCAAAAGTCTCGATCAGTAACTTTTTGAAACCCGATTTTCTTTAGTAGGTACTTTAACGAGGTCATTTTTTGAATTTCTCAATTCTTTAATTTTTTTTTGAAAAAATTTGACAAAATGACTCGAAAACCATAATTTTTTGATCTAAAATGTATGAAAATTTAAACATAGACAGAATATAATATATGAAAGATTTTGGCGCAAGAAAACTTTGAAAATATATATAAAAAAAAAGTTAAGTTAAGCAAAGTAAAGGCAAGAAAGCCTGATATTCTTCGCTCTTCGGATCGGACACTCTTAGTATGTGTATTGAAAATGATGACCATTATTGATCTTTATATTATTAACTTCTTTTGTTCAGAATCATCTTATTTCAATAAGATAAGAAATGATTTATCGTTTCTTTAAAATTCCACAAACCCACCAAGATTATGGTAGTATGTTTGGCTTTCTTTCCTTTACTTTGCTTTCTTTTTTTTTCTTTTCATGAAAAATGTTAATTTTTGATGAGTAGGTAGTTAATTCCATTCCAATTACGTTATAAAAGAAAAATATTCTTTAATAAAATAAATATAATCAGATAAAGTATATTATTATCAGTATTCAAATAATTATTAATTTATTTCTTATCATATTATTAAATATTTAAGTTATGGATACTGGAATTACTATTTTTTTACTCTGTACTATAAAACTTAAAATAAGTTTTCAATACAAAAAATAACATTTTGATGTTGTAATGATAGTTATTGTTTATTAATATTAAAATAAGTCTATGGCATAATTAATAAATTACAATAAATATATGTAGAAAATATCATACTCTTAACTGTAGATTAATAGATTTTTTTTTAAATTAGTTTTTTGTTCTGTGATAATGAAATATCCATTAGATCAGTTTAGTCTTTTATAAATATAAAAAAATCACCTAACACAAATTTGCTACGGTGGATAGATATATGTTCATAAAACAAGAAAATAGATGCTGGTACATACTATTATCTTTAACAATAATAAACAAAAAAAAAAAAAACATTTTACAATAATATAATCATATAAAATTATTCCACAAATTTTATGTACATATAATAAAAATATTAATATCAAATGTCACATTTTGTTCAAACAAAATTATGTTAGGTTTAAATTTGTGCCTTCAAAACAGCGATCATTTTGTAATTATATCGATTTTGTTATAGAGTTATAAGATAAGTGGACCTTGCAATAAAAATAATTAGTGATTCATTAATGGTTGTGAACCGGTAGTACTTTTAGTGTTAGTTTAAAATAAATCAGTACTACGCTCAGTTGAACGCATTATCCGAATTGTCTGATATTTCAACTGCAAGCTCATTTTTAGAATATATTATCATTAGTAATAAATTATTTTGTTCTTCAGTATAAAGATGATCATGAGACTATTCTAATTTGTATACTAGTTAAATGCAAGATAATGAGAAATACATATTTTGATTGTTTACATTACCCTGTATACAATTGATTTAGTATTTCTAGTAAATAAATGTAACAAATATAAAATAATACATAACAATAAAACATATAGGTACACAAAAAGACAAGAAAATCTTGATGGAAGCCATAAAATAGTGTAAGTGATGGAGTGTCTAAATGTATCTGAAAAAAAAAAAACTGGCATAAATATTTAGATATTTACTTTCATAAAAAATAAAAATAACAGATCATCATTTTTCTAATCAATGTTATGTACAGGGTCCAACAGAACAAACGCATGTATTTAAAAATATTAATTCTTCAATTCGGGAAGTCGGATAGATGTGGGGAAAAATCTCGTCGGAAAGCTGATAATATGCCATTTTAGTAAGCAATATGGTGTCGAAATTCTAAAGATGCGTATTCACGGTGTAGTGGTACTTTTAAAAATAGTAAATTTATCCTACAAACGCAGCGAGATTTTGAATTCGTTATGAAATTTTGTGCCAAGAGACAATTCCTGACTGTGATAACATCTTGAGATGGATCAAAGCATTGAACACAACAAATACAGTGGTGATGACAATAACTAAAGTACAAAATTTGACAATTAATAATTGATAAAAACAAGGTATATACATTAAAAAATCGATTTAAGCAGTGGCGGATCAAGCATTTTTTCACCCTGAGTCAGTTTCTTTTTTGGCGCCCCCCTCTTCTTCAGCCACTTTGGAAAATAACTTTTCTGCAGAACAATTACTTGCTGCAATAATTAAGAACATCCTGATAGTAATCTCTATGTATGAAAAAACCTCTTGAACTTTTATTTTCAAGAATAAATTGTTGCATTTCAAGTATATTCATGGGTTCTGTTTTTAACTTTAATAGTAAATAGCCTTTAAAATGCAGACATTCAATTGCAAATGAACTAGGTAAATCATTTTTATACTTTTTATATAGTAGGTTGGCACAATTAGTTAGTTCAACAGAATTTGATTTGGTTAAATTATTTTAGATTTTGAACAAAGTGAAGAAGCTGGTAATCTTACAATGATGTTTATTTTTTTTTTCTGTATACACTTTTTCGTATGGATCTACTTGTCCAAAAGTCCAAAAGTCAACTTTTTGAAACCGGGTTTGTCTTTAGTTGGTAAATTTTAAAGGTTATTTTATGAATTTCTCAATTCTTAAATTTTTTTGTGAAAAAAACTACCCAAAATTTGACAAAAATAACTCAGAAACCATAAATTTTTTATCCAAATTTTATAAAAATTTAAATTTAGATAAACAATAAAATAAGAAACAATCTGGCGCAAGAAAATTTTGAAAATTTGAAAAAAATTTTTTGGACATTTTCTAACATATATTTCTCATTAATTTTTTTTAACTTTCTTTATTTATTAGATAAAAAAAATATAGTAAAGACAAGAAAGCCAGACATACTTCGCACCACAGATATTCTTCGTTATTCAGGTCAGATACTTGATGGGTGTGTTGAAAAATGACAAATATTATTTTTCTTTATATTTTTAACTTCTTTTGTTCAGAATTGTCTTATTGAAGAAATGATTTATCGTTTCTTTAAAATTCTACACATCCACCAAGAGTATTTGACCCGAAGAGTGAAGAATATCCGTGGTGCGAAGTATGTTCGGCTTTCTTGTCTATACTTTTTTGACTTGTCTATGTGTTTATTTTTAGCTATGATATATACTATATATTTTTTTTATAATTAATGAGTACAATGTGTTATTGGACAAAATTATTGCTCGCTGAATATCATGCTTTACAAATTTGTATATGCATCGGTATTTCCACAGAATAATATAACCAATGAGGTCGATTCATGTTATAAATATTTCATTATTTTATCAATTATTTTGATATTAGCCAACGTTAAACTTTTTATTACTTCAAGTATAGATTACAGCAGAAAAGCTTACACTTAAATTTTGTATGAAAATTGAGTTAACTTATTGGTCCAATAAGTGCCCTTTAACCCTGGCGTCCTGGGGCTGCTACCCCAGGTTGCCCCGTATGTAGATTCGCCACTGGATATAAGCGAGTTCACTTTTTTATGGTAAATTAATAGTTTTCATAGGCTGACCCATTAATGAATAATCTTTTTAATACTATTTATGATAGTGAGGACTAACCCTTTACTATGAAGATGGGTTAAAATACAAATGTTTTCAAACACTAAATGAAGGCCTATATTATAGAAATAATTAGCACTGCCAATAAGTATTTTAAAATTTCAGAATTATATTTAAAATTGCTTGAAAATTGTATCAATGGTAAGATTGTGAAATTGAAAAAAATAATAATAACTTTTATGTCAAACATATAAGCTACATCTTTAAAAATATTACCTATGGTTAATACACCATAACCCATATAATTTGATCCCATTCTATAAGAACAGGTTGGCACAATTATTTCACTGACTAAATTAGGTGATTGTTCACCAAACCTCCATTGAGCATCGTACATTTCACTCCTAGTACTTCTGTCTAGTCTTTGAACAAATACCAATTTTTTTGTCTTAAAGTCACTGATGAAATTGAATGAAGTATGATCATGTGCTGAGAATATATATTCACTTTTGAACTCATTTAAAACCTGAAATATTTGTTTCATTACTAATTCAATTTTCTTATAAATATTATTAGTAGTGCAATAGGTACTCTATCAGTGAATTTTGTCCACTTTGGTGTTAGAGGAATATGTGAAAATATGATTTTCATTGTACTTGTTCTATTTGTTGGATTAATGTTTGCTGGCATTGAGTCTATCAGTTGATTAACCTGAAATGAAATTCAATATCAATATGCATATATTCTTAATAGATTCGCTAAATTAACTTAATAATTGTATTTTACCATTGTAAATTCAATTTGTTTATCTTCAATTACTCCTGGCAAACCAAAATAAAGATTAAATCTATCTATTTTTTCTCGAATAACTATTTCTTCATCTCCACCAATATCATTATCACCCGGAATAAAAATAACCTAAAAAGTATTATATATTAGATAATAAAATAGTGTTATTAGATACTTGTTAATAAATGATTTCAATACACTTTTGACTAACATTCTTAGATAAAAGAGGAACTCTGTGTTTTAAAAAAAATATTTTACAAAATCTGTTTAAATATCTTTCAAATGTTGATTGATCAGCTAATGATCCTTCATCCATTAAATCGCCCATAAATATGACATTATCAGGATTAACATGTTGCAATGCTCGACCGTATGTATTAAATAAATATCGATCGCTATCCCAGCGTGTTAATATATTTTCCCTTTCTTCACCTAATATTTGTGGATCAGCAACCAGTAGGACGGTTTTACAGAACTTCTCATTCCCACAATATAACGATGGCCAATTATTTGCGTACAATGAATACACAAACCATTCATTGTAAACTATAGTTGCAGTAAGTAGAAATGTCAAAATATAATAGATGTATTCACTAAAATCAAAAATATATACAACTGTATAAATTATCAAAAAAAAAAAATAAACTTAAGAATAAGACACTCTATGAATTAGAAGTATTTGTAAAACTATTATCCAAAAGTACCTATAACAAGAAATGAAATATTAACATTACATTTAATGAAGAGCAAAAACAAATTCATATTATATACTTAATACGAATATGAAAAAATTAATTGTCATGGGGTCAATCATAATTTTACTTGTGAAGTAAATTACTAGTCATAAATTTTAATCGAATATTACGCAGCCAGCAAAATACATATTATAATTTTAAAACAACATTAAAAATATTAATCACACAGTAAACAACTGTAGGAATTTTACTTAAGTCATAAATAGACGTACTTTAATTTGTGTATGGTCAATTCAAAGAAAGTCTTCAACCTTGTTAAATAAAACAAATGAAACATTTTTATTTTAATGGTTCATTGATAATAAAATCACAAACATAAATTGTCTGTATTGTTGTGAAAATTGTGCGGTTTTAAAGTCAACTGTCACTTTCTTCGTCAAGATTGGAATTGAACACAGTATATTTTAAAGGGAGAAGAAAATCCTTTTTGATTTGTATACTTTCATTAAACATAATACATCATTATTTCACAAAATCGTGAGGTCACTCGATATACAATGGAAAATGAAAATAAAAATTTAATCGCAGCTCAATGCACTGGGTAGTATAAAAATATAATATAATTATTTGCGACTTAAGATTAGTAAATAGTTATTATCACATTATTACTAAAAGATTATCTGTTATCAGTTGAAAAATAAAAACAATTTATAGGTAGGCTCATGATCACGGACTATGATACGATACCACGGAACAATGACCATAATATTATTATCATAGTCCATGCCATAGAAGATGAAAAAATTTTTGTTTGAAAGATGAAAACATTCTAAAGCGCGCTCGTTTCGTCGATTTTTAAGTTACTTTCTTGTATTTCATACACCTTGATTTAAAAACGAGATAACATTTTCAAAATTTATCACATTTTAAAATTAAGGTATATGGAATACAAGAAATTAATTTAATAATCGGCAAAACGAGTGCCCTGTAGAATTTTTTCATCTTTCCAATAAAAAAATAAAATCATTCAAATACGTTCAATGGTTAAATCAAAAAATGAATTCTACGAAATCACTAGTGCTCGGGGGGTCATTATATTTTGTTGTTTTTACGATATTACGAAATACACCGCAACATGGCACTAGTTTCGCCGGTTAATATCCGGAGTTTGTTGATATACATCATTCAAATGTATTCAAAATATTTCCATAAAGAAACGTGTATGAATATTTAATTCCAGAAATAAAAGCAACCTATGTATCCATATTTTACTTTAGTGTATATAAATTTCATTTTAAAATTGTGATATTTAAGGCATTTATAACGCTTGAAAATTGAAATATCCTAAAAAAGCAATATATAAGAACACAGATAATCGTCTTATCTTTAATGTTGATAATGGATCAATTTACTCTAATATTAAAGTTGGTGATGTTAAATTGATTCAGCTGAACGTGAATTTGCCATGTTGTACGTTGGTAAATGGTAAGACGAAAACGTGTCATACTCGTGTAGCGTCTTCGCCCCTCAAATCGTTTTTCATAATCCAGCCAGCATCCAGTTGTAGTTGTTATCTGTGTCTAGAGAATAGAGTCATAGAGATGTTATTAAAATCAAATATTATTTTAATATTTACTATCAGCAGTTATATAAGATATACCGTGATTCTATTCTACAATATGTTCGGTTTATGAAAACCATGATCTCGACTAGGATTTAATATAATAATAAATTTGTCTTAAATCATATGAAAACATGTTTTAAGCTAGACTTTCAGTGTGTGTGGGTAACCAAGTTTATAAATATAACACTACTACACAAGAGAGTCTAGTGTTCATGAAAAAAATAAACAGAAGAGCACACCGAGTGTAGTGTTCGATAGGGATTTGTAAAATATCATGTCACTGCTATTTTGTCACTGTGACCCATAGTTTAAGATAAACATGGTTTATCTTAAACCATGCTGTGACCTTAGACCAAAAAATATGATGACTGGGTAAAAGATGGTGACTCTGTTCCACTGGTAATTTTTTTGTCTTGCTGTTTATTCTGTAAATTGTAAATTAACCATTTTAGGTAATATAAATTAAAAAAATAATCAAATTATAATATTTTTAAATTAAATGACAAATATGTTAATTGTATTACTGTAACCGTATAATTAATTATATAGTTTTGACAGCTATTTAATTATTAAAGATGTAAATTTATCATTACAATAGTTTTATATTACTTTAAAAAATCAAATAACATGTTAATTGAAAATTTAATATTTCAGTCATGGGGACTTAGTTTAGAGTACAACAGATTAAATTAACCTTTGATGGTGACGAGAGTAAATAACTTAAGTTCATTGAATAAATTGAGTGATAATTACTAAATTTATTTAATTTTAAACAATGCTCGAGCCTTGAGCCTGACCATGAGTGACCAGTGACCACAGAAGAATGCACAGATAATACCATTTTATGTCAATAAAAAGGTTACAGTTGAAACAGTACTATATAGTTGTATAAAACGAATTGTTAAGTTTTAAAGAGAGTATAAGCAGGTATTAGGCTACACGACAAAATAGAGTACATAATGTAAATTAGAAAACAGAATCTATTTTGTCCTGTTACACACTATAAATTAGATTCTGTTGTTCGGCGAGGGTGCAGCGTGCGCGCCAGCGCTTTATAATATTTTCATTTTATTAAATTAATACCGTGATTCACGTCCCCCGTCCGTTCGACCAATCGACCGGTTCCACACTAGCGAAATACCGCGACATTTTGGACCGCTGTGGTGGCAACACCTAGGACGCTCGACGGGTGCGGAGAGGGTAAAAAACCGATATGTCAACGGCCGCCCGGCGACTCTCGCGTTGTTGTGCGTCTCGTAATCTGTGGTCGGTGGACTCGTGGTCTCATACGGTATCCTCGATATCGTGGCTTCTTAGCAACGCAACGTTCGTTGCCCGTGTGTGTATCTTCGATCCCGTTATGACGTTCGGCTTCAGCTGTTAACGACTTCCGTTAGCCGTTTTCAGTCTCCGCTGTAAGTCTTTCGCGTGAGTCCTCCCGAATATACTCGTTCTCTACATCCACCGTCGGCCATCATCATGCCGTACATCAGGTACACGAGAAACTTGTTCCTGCGAGGAGTGTCGGTCATCTACTTGCAGGCGTTCATCGCGCTTTACGTTCAAAATTCCGGTGAGTATTCTGTTCGCGAGTCGGCCTGACTCGAATCTTCACGATTCATCCGACGAGGAGCGAGTAAAATTTAAACAACATGATAGGGGGGTACTTAGTTGTAGACCCCACAAGCCACATGATAATTATATATGATTTTCGACAAAAATCACATTTTCCTCGTGGAAAGTATGTAATTTAATATATGTGTTTGTAAAATTGTTATGCTTGACAAATATTTTTTTTATTTTTGGGTGTCTAGGATTTAATATTAGTACGTTTACGAAATTGGATAGATTCCATTTTTTAATTTACTACCCACCTCGTTATAGTAGTGCAATTTAATAAATAAACATAATTGTAAAAAGTGGGATTTTTTACTTCCCACCATAGGTATTCTTCACTCCTCGGGTAATATACTTTCGACGTGTTAGTTGAATTTTAAAGAAACAATATTTAAATTCTTCCATTAAAGAATTCTGAGTGGAGCTTCAATTTTAATTGTAGACAAGAAACGATTGTCAGTTTTATTTTGAGTATGTTTCATAATAATTATTACATAATATCTGTCTACCTATTTAACTCGCTTTATTAAATTCTATCCAAAATTCGTTTAAGATAAGGTATTGTTGACATTTTTAAGATTTAAGCAATAGGAACTTTTTAAATAGGTTATCTCAAAATAATCTATATCCATTTAACTATTTGTGAAAATATTACATTTTACGTGTTTCTGTGTGAATAAAAATTGCTATAACTAATTTTTTTAGAATGTTTTAGGTACAATAATGTTTTTTATTTTTATTTTTTTTTTTCTATTAACACTTTTTGGTATGAAAATACTTGTCCGAAAGTCTCGACCTGCAACTTTTTGAAACCGAATTTGACAAAAACTCGGAAATTATCATTTTTTGATCCAAACTTTATTTAAATATAAACATAGATACTCAATAATATGAGAAATATTTTGGCGCAAGAACATGTTGAAAATGTTGATAAAACATTTCAACAATGACAATTTGGAGGAAAAATCTGTTTCAAAAAGTTGGTAGTCAAAATTTTGGATGCTTATTTCAAAAGACGGTTCTGAAATATTTAGTGTACCCTGTTTCCATGAACAAGCAGTACCTATATATATATATATATATATTATTTTCCCCGATAAATATGGAAAAAATTTCTATATGAAAAAAGATATTTTTGTTTAAGACAATTTAAAATAATGTAAAATAAATTATAAAATAATTATGATAAATCATAATTTATCCTGCTTCAATTATTTTACTGACATGATTTATATTTTCACATGTTTATTTACAGTTGATATTGAAACCTGCAATCTGCATACTTAACAGTAAATTATTGTTTTAGGATTATTTGGAGAGAATGGTGTATTGCCAGCAAAAAATACATTGATTAATGACAGTCCAAAGATATTTGATAAATTTAATGCAAAACCTACATTGTTATGGTTTTCATCAGAAATAGGGTTGAATGCTGAATACATGTTTGATTTAGTATGTTTGTATGGAATCATTTCTTCATTCCTTGGGTAAGTTTTATCTTGCTTTTTTGTTTAAATATTAGTATAATTTATATTTTTATTATATTTATTAAAAAAAAAAAAAAAAACAGATGAACTAAATAAATGCACATTTACAAAATACAGTAATTTTTACGGGTTGTGTAGGTTCTTTATCTATTTCTTAATGTTTGTAATTCATAATAATTTTATTATGAAGTTATATAATATATTATTTGATAACCTTGTTTTAGTTTATTAGTTCAGAAACTTTTGTATATGTTTTTAGATAAATAAAATTAGATAATTAAATTCAGATGAAATTCTTAGATAAAGGTATTCAACTTTACTCCTTTGTTCACCATAATTAATTCTTAACATTAAAATTAAATATCGGGTTAAAATAATTTAAAAAACTAGAAAAGATCAGGACTAGTATGCTAGCTTTTTACATTTGTTTTTTTAATTAATTCTCAACAATGACTGGGATGATGGGTTTCACAGAGCCTTTTCATTAGATTATTTTTTTCCCCTCCGCAGAATGTTTTTTGCCTCATCCAAATTTAAACTCTTACTGGAGTTGTAGCCAGCCAAGTGTTATACTATCTTCATATCCTACTTGTTTGCCATTAATTGGCAGAATAGGTTGTTCAGCTTATCCGCACATTCCTTCATGCCCAGAATATTGAATTTTAGAGTTAATTATTTTAGTTCTTTGAGTTCCTGATTAATCTCCTTTAGTATACTTCTCTCTTTGCTCCAATGGTTAGACAATGGTGACAGAGAGAGCTCAACCCTTGAGGATTGGCTGCCCCACTGTCCCCCGTGGCTATAGGTGCGCGAACCGAGAACCCAAATCTATAGGCATTAGGAACTTGACTAACAACTTACTCCCTCTATTTTTGCCTGGTGCCCTGTAGAGCTGTAGCCCTATTGATGAACGGAGCACTTTTAGGTGGTCGCATTAACTGTGAATCTGTCAACCCCGTTATCTGGTCCTTAACTACTAACATCGGTTTCCCTTATCATATTTGTAAATGTGTAGTAAAGTTTCTTGTAATAAATATAAAACCTAGTTGACTTAATTTGTAGGTAATTAGATTAAAAAAATACCAAAAATATATTGTTCATTTCATAGTATGTCTATTAATTATTATTATTTGTTTTTTATGTTTAAGGTTTTTATCACAGAAAGTTTGCAATAAATTATTATTTTTCTGTCTCTGGATCTCATATTTATCCTTGTACAATGTTGGTGAAATATTTTTATCAGACTTAGCGTAAGTTTTTTATAGTACAATAATTTTTTATTTATAAAAATATATTAATCATAATATTAATTTTTATTTTATTTAGTGATGAGCTTTTACTAGAAGTGGGATTATTGTGCATATTAATTGCGCCATTACCTTTTCAAAAAGTAAAAGTTCCTTTAAAGAAACGTAATGTACGTTTACAAACTTCTCTTGCATCATTACCGCATGATACAGTTGCTTTTTGGCTCGTAAGATGGTTATTATTTAGAGTCTCGTTTTCTGCTGGCGTTGCAAAAATGAGTTCTGAGTCTTCAATTTGGTACGATTTGACTGGTACGTTTTAGTTACATTTTTATGTGTTCATTGTGTGGCATCACTAATGGTACCCCCTCCCCCCACTACAAACTTTCAAATAAAGTAATAAATATTAATTTATTTTTAAATTATTTCAGCATTATCAAAATATTTTGAAACCATGCCTTTACCAAATGCTATTTCCTGGTATGCTCATTATTTTCCAGCATGGTTTTTGAAGACTATTACAGTGTTTGCAGAAATAAATGATTTATTTGTTCCATTATTGTTCTTGGTACCTATTCGATCTATTAAAAAACTAGCATTTTATATTCAGGTAATACTTAAATTTTAGATTAAAAATTAAAATATTTGACATTTTGATGACAATTGCATAAATAAATATTGGTTTTCAGTTATTTTTTTTAACTAACTTAAGTAGTATGTTTTTTATTTTATTTTAGGTGTTCATGCAACTTGGAATTATTGCATCAGGAAATTATAGTTATTACAATCTCTTGTACATTGTTCTTTGTTTGTCATTATTAGATGATCATTCATTTTATAGAGGTAAAATATACTGTTTAATTTTTTTAATGTCACTTTACTACGTTGTTTATTGTTGAAAGTGTAAAACATTATTTAAAATAAGATAAAAATATCAAAAACTTAGACATTTATTTAGGTTTATACAAAAAAAAAAAATTCAGATAGACTCTAATATTATTTTTTAAACTAATTTCAAGGGTAACACTTAGTTTAGTTACTTTGTTTTCGAATGGTTATATAATTATATTTTATATTATACATAATTGATTTCTTTTCACATTAATCGGTGTAAATTTACAAATATTTTATTTGTGTTACAAGTACAGAATAAAACTAAATATTTTTATTTTTGTTTATAACAATGAATAAATTATTTGTAATTGACTACATTTTACCTAATGTAATAAACTCTGTACATGTTATGTATCTTCATTTTTACAATAATGTACAATTTTTAATATTCACAGTATGCATTTTTAACATAAAACCATCTATAAAGTTTTCTAAAAACATATTGGTATTTCATTAGTTTAATTAGTGTACAAGGATTCTTTATTTTATTTAATTAATTATTTTTTTTAGAATTGGCGCTTGCTAGAACTCGGCAATGGTGTTCTACTGTATTTACAAGACTAATGACATTCAATGCGATTACAGTGATAATAGCTGTTTTTGCTTTGTTGTATAATTTCAAAATTACTCCATCAAATACTCCTGATTTTACTATAGGTAAATTTTAAATAATATATATTTTTCAAAGTTTGATTCTAAATTTTTTTTTTTTTTCCAGCATTTACATCACAACAATTTAATGCCACACTGGGAAAGAGTTTGCCATATATTGCTTACTTTGCTTTAGGGTCATTTATTTTTGAATGTTTACAGACTCTTTATTCATCGTTGCCATTAAAGAGTAAAGCTGATGGTTCTATTTCAGCTTTAATAACATCGACTTTTTATGTTTCTATTTGTTTGAGTATATTTTCACTGAGTTCTGTCAATTTTTCTGCGCTTCATCCAAGCGTTAATCTAACTGTTCCAAAAGATTTGAAACTATTTTACCATAAATTAGCTCCGTATAAGATTAGTAACTCGTATACACCACCTAAAGAACTGATCAGTGTCGAAAGCCGCAAAGAAATTATTATTCAGGGGGCTAGTGATATAAAAGGACCTTGGTATGAATATCAATTTTTATACAAACCTGGAAATGTAAATGTTACACCACCAATTATCGGTTTGTATATTTTTTTTATTTAAAATTTTAATTATTATTATTTCAATTGTACCAAAATTTCATTCTTTCTAGCTCCATACAAACCATTACTTGATCGACAATTGTTTTTCGCCGCCCATAGCAGCGAAAGACAATTATCTAAATATCCATGGCTTATGAGTGTTTTATATCGTTTATTAAACAATCAGAAAGAAGTTCTCTCGTTGTTGAACTCGGACAATAATCCATTTAGCAAAAGACCACCAAAGTTTGTCAAAGTTTCCTTATACAAATACCAGTTTTCTACAAAGCTTCAGAGGTATTTTTCATGCATAATAATAATACAGTAGTTTATTATTTGTTTTAATGTGTGTAAAAACACTAATAACTAATTTATTTTTTTTAAAGTTTAATTTTATTAATTACCGTATAAATTAAATATTTACTTCATAAATTCATAATTTTAAAATATTGATGATTGTTATACTATATTGTACACTTGTTATTATAAAATTAAGCAATACTTATTATATTTATAGGGAAAAGGGAATTTGGTGGAATCGGCAATTACTAAATTCTGAATATATTGCTCCAGTGGATAAAAATAATCAATTATTACTACATACATTAAAAACACATAAAATATTACTGAGCAACAGAACACCATTACCTGTCAACCCACTTTTTAAACGTAAGTTTTAATTTTAAATAAGTATTATTTAAATTTAAAGGTCTTATATGTTTTAAAATTGCAATATCTTATTATTTTTAGTTTATTAAGTTTGTATTTATGAAATTGGGATCATATTTTGAAAAGATTAAAGTGAATTTTAGTTGTAAAGAAATTAAAAAGATATAGGTAAAAGATAAATTAAAAATTTTCATAAAAATGAAATCTGCTAAAAAATGTTTTCGAATTTTTAGAACACTACTGTTATTAAGTGGTGAAAGAGTGTATTACTATCATTTTTGAATTATTATAAAATATCAGAATTGTACATAATGGCCAATTTTACAATTTCATTAAATTTTTCAGTCCTCTGAAAACCTATTGAGCATATATTACGAATAATTGAGGCATTCTCCGTACAAAGGCCCTTTTTCTGGAAATTGTTTTAAATTTACCATCATGTTGTAATGTATCCACCGTGAAAATTTTGTTTTGTTGTGGTCATACTGAACAAAGTTATATTTATAAACACATAACAGAATAATATAAGTATTTAAAACTTTGATTTGTCTTTTTCTCAAAACTACTATTTCGTAATAAGGGCCTTTGTCCGGAGAGTTCCTCAGTTATATATTAATACATTCATTTATAGAAAGTATCTTTGGTTTATATTTTCATGAATCTTAAATTTAATTCAAATAATATTTTTACTAATGAATTTTATTTATATATTTACAGGCATATTGGACCATATTAGATCTATTCTTCTTACACTTGATCCACGAATTCTAATATTTGCATTTTTAATGGCTGGTTTCGTATTAATATTGGTGCCTGTTGGATCCAGTATTTCTGCTATTTAAATGCAATTATTATTCATACGTTTATATGCTGCGGAAGACTTAATTATAAAATTTTTTTTTTTTTTTTTAATGTAGTTAATTTTTCATATTTCTGTTATTCCTGAAATGATCTGGTGTCACAGATAAAGTATTAAAAATTTGTTCTAATTTTTGTATGTATTGTATATACACATTTGTACACCTTTGTATAACTTTTTATATTTTAATCTTTTTGTATTTTCTTGAGTTCAAATTGTTCAGCTTGTGTGATTATTTATTATTATTATTATTATTTTTTTTTTAATATTTTAATACTCATTATTCATTAAATAATTGTTTCCACTTTTTTTTTAATTATGTTATTATTTTAAGACTGTTTTAGTTTTAATAGCATAGATAAAATAATTATCTCCTAGTATGTTTCGTGTGTAATAGTTTTCATAATTTAATATAGTGGTTTTTGATTGTCATAATAATTTGTGTAGTTTCAGATTTGCATTTCAGAAATAAATAAATTGAATTTATTAATATTGAAAGGACTTAATTTTTGTGATTTATAAGTGGACATTTATTTTGTATCGACTGTTTTAGTACATAACGGTAAAAATCAATCATTAGTTAAAGATATTTGATTGTTGTAATAGTAGATTTGTAAAAAGCCATAATGTTAAATTTATGTAAAAAAAAAGTGTGTACATAGCTCATCGGTATGTTCTTCGCACGTCAGGTGTGTTACTCTTGATGGATGTGTTGAGCAATAAATAATTTTTTCAATAAAACGATTTTGAACGAAGGTAGTTAATAATATAAATATAAAATAGTAGGTTAGATATGTTTCACAAATAACTACTGATATTTAATAGTGTTGTTGGGCGAGTAGTGTATTTTATAAAAAACCGAAAAGTTTTGAAAATAAAAAAAAGTGTGTACTTCGCTCGTCGAGTGGCCAAAATTTTCAAAATGCTGTACTTAACTCAAAATCGATAAAATCTTTTTGACATTCTGATGAGATGTTCTCGTGACCATTTTTAGTAATTGGTGAAAGTTTGAAGTCTCTAGCTGTATTATTTTAGAAGTTATGTCAAAAAGCAATTTTCAATTTTACTTAAATTCCGATAATAGCATATTTTGTCTTTTTGATTTTTGATTTATAAAAAAAAAAATATATATATATAAGTAGACTAATCTACAGAAGGTGCTGGTCACAAAGGGGTGCTTAACTGACAAAAAAAAAAAAAATATATTTTGAATTTTTATCGATGTTAAATATAAACATTTAAATTTTTACTAATGCTGGCATAAGTTTGAATAACATAATGAGGGCTGATAATTATAAATGCCCTATAATAAACCTATTAAATAAGTTTTGCGTAAAAAATTACAAAAAAATGCCCTTTTAGAGATCATTTGAATTTTTCCATTTTTTTTTATTTCTTTTGGTATCTGATTTATAATTTATATTTATATTTAGAAATGCATGGTTTATCGTAGTCCGTGGTTTCTTCAGTGGACAGTGGCGGCGGATACAGGGGAGGGGCAATGAGGACAATTGCCCCTACTGTTCACAAAACAAAAAGACGTCAAATATTCCGTTTATAATTTTTTTCAGGTCTGTCAGAAAAGTACGCTCTCATAGTCTCCTTTATATTATTACCTAGGTCAGGGGTTCCCAATCCGTGGTACGCGAAGAAATTTTTTGATCTGAAATTTTGTTATTTGTATGAATGACGAACAACAAAAATATTAATAAATTAATTAAAATATAAAAACGGAAAAGTTATTATAGGAACACTGGATTATTGCACTATGCAGGGTATTCTTTGCTTCTCTGGTGAAACGTGGTGGGCATGTTAAATTTTAAAGAAACTGTAAAATAATATGATTTCTACAGTAAAATGAAACTAAGCACAGCTTCAATTTATACAAGATAATTTTACTTAAAAATTACGAAGTCTACTATAATCACAAAAAACAACTTGATTTTTACTCTGCCAGTTATTTATCCTACTGTTAAGAGAATAAGAAAAAAGAATTACAAATAATTTTTTTTCACATTCTAAACATTTACTTTCACCAAAATCAATCTATATTTAAATTTTCATTAAGTTTATATCAAAAGAAATTTAATGGCATTTTGGCTAGTTTTTTTTTCACAAAATTTTAGAAAATAACTTTTCTGAAGTACCGTTTTAAAACTTTTTGACAAGAATTTCTTTGTGAAAAAGTGATTACAAAAAAAATAAATAAATAAATAAAAATAAATTGACATGATTATAAAAATACTGGCTTTTTCTCTCCACTCAGAATCTAAAATATATATTTAAAAAAATGTCACTCTCCTAATTTGATTTCAGAATTAAGGTGGTACGCGCGTATTAATTATACAAATGTCTAGTGATACTCAGGGATATAAAGGTTGGGAACCTCTGGATTAGACAACGAAAATCGATCTTTAGCCAAAAAACCTACAGTCTTATATTATAATTAACTGAATAACTAGCTTCGCTCTTGTGCAGTGTTTTTGTGTTGTTTATAATATTTCTCTTGACAGTTCTCGAGACTTCAGGTATAATATTTCAGGTGGCATTTAGACTTAAAAGCATTTTCAATGATTCTAAAACTACTGTAACGTTCGTGGTGCAGAGAATTTACCCTTTTTAACCTTAGAGTGTTGAATTTAAAAATATGACAGCTTTTGTGGTAATGGCTCGGATTTAAAAAAAAAAATTCTACCAAATTCATAATGTTTAAACCCCCCCCCCCCATTTACCTTCTTCCGAAAAATCTGACCAAGAAATTACGTTTCCTAATTTTAATTCCTTTTAAGTCTCGTGGGGATCGAATTATGGAAAATAAATTATTAATTATTATATTACATAGTATCTATGCTTTGTTTCAAAAAATACAATTGGGATATGACGTTTTCCATTTTTATCCTTTTTAATCGTTTAAGGATGGAATTTTAGAAAATTCTTTCTTATTGGACCTCAACACCATGAAACGAAACTACAGATTAAATTCCGTTCATGTCGCTTCAGCGGTTTCGTTCCGTCTAGGTGATTTTTTTCCATTTTTCCATCTCCTTAGGGGTTGAATTTTGAAAAATCTTTTTTATTTTTGGGCCTCTGCATTATGAAACTACATTACTGACCAAATTTCATGGTCATAGCTTCAGCGGTTTCGGCTAGACGATGATGAATAATGAATCAATCTGTCAGGACATGGATTTTTTATAATATCACTCCTTTTAACTCCCTCAGGAGTTGAATTATGAAAAATGTGAAAAATATTTTTCATTTTTTGTTTAACAGAGTATTTGTGCTTTGTTTCAAAAAAAAATCTGACTTAGAAATAACTTTTCAATTTTTAACTCATTTTAACCCTTTTAAGGGTTAAATTTTGGAAAATATTTTTTTAGATATTTAGTTTATGATGAAAAAGAAAAAAACTACTGACCAAGGTGATATTTTTTCCATTTATTTGGCCCTCTTAGGGGTGAAATTTCGAAAAATCCTTTCTCGGAGGTTTCTGCTTCATAAAACGAAACTATTGACTAAATTTCATACTCATAGCTCCAGATGTTCCGACTATGTGATTTTTTCCATTTTTTACCCCATTTAGGGTTTGAACTTATAAAAATCCTTTCTTAGTGAGCCTCTATACGTCATTAAAAACGAAATCACTGCTCAAATTGTACCTTTATATCACTTTAGCGATTCCGCCTCAAGGACGTCGTAATTTTATGTAATGATGTCCTTAAATTAAATAATGAACACATTTGTTCAAATGTTGTTTATTAGGTGTTATACATGTCATTTGTAACTCGCCGTTATAATGAAACTATGTATTTTTATTTTAATTTTTAAAACACACATAATTAAAAGCCGGACATACTTCGCACGATGGGTGAAATTCTCTTGACGGGTGTATTTAATTTTAAAGAAACGACATAAATCATTTATATAATAAAACGATTCTGAACGAGAGAAGTTAATAATATAAAAAATAAATGAGAAAATAAAAATGTCCAAAATTTTTTTTCATATTTTCAAAATTTTCTTGCGCCAAAATCTTTCTTATATGATTTTCTATCTATGTTCAAATTTTCATGTAGTTCGGATCAAAAAATTATGGTTTCCGAGTCGTGTTTTTGTCAAATTTAGGGTAGTTTTTTACAAAAAAAAAAAAAAAAAAAAAAAAAATTT